>JANBPU010000159.1:0-37331 GCA_027575805.1 Mycoemilia scoparia | reverse complement strand
ATTATTATATATTTTAATAGCTATCATAGTGCATGCTCCCACGATCCCTTCAATAATCGTTTAGTTCTATGTCTTGCGCATTCTGGAGATTATATATAGTGGGATTTCACTAGTTATCAGTTGTGAAGGAATAGACAGGAATGGACGTCCTTGGATTTTGGCCCAACCATATATCATTATTTAACAAGAGCTTCTGGGAAATTATTTTTGTCAAAGACAGATCGAGAGAATGCATGAGAGAGATAAAAAAATTCGACAATATTGTAATTACATCAAGCAATGTTGACGATAATTTGATCTTAACTTCCAAAAGGGAATTATCAATAGCATTATTATGTTTTATAGTCGTTAACCAAAACTTCAAAAATAAACAGCCCACAACCAATCAAACAAATTGATCTGCATTGTTTCATTGAAGCCTAGCATTATAAATATTATTTTATAGTTATTTCGCCCAAGGTGCTTTTTCAGGCCAAGCCTTCTTTTCAATTTTCTTTTTATTCGATTATAAATTTCCACAATGCCTGAAAATCCAAATGAAACCGAAGGTATGTTTCGAGTCTAATGATGATACTGTTTGCTGATGTATCTACCAGTCCACACATACGCTACCACCGTCATCTTGTTATCTAACATTTTTATATTGAAATATAGAAAATGATGTAGAATTATATCATAAAATCTGTAATGCGGCAATAACTGCAAGGTCCAAGACTGTTGGTATGGTTATTGACTCTATATTCGACAGAGTTGGTAATGTTGATGAAATTGATGGGTTTGACACTTTAGAAGACCCCGGCTCCTCTTTAAAAGCATTGCTTTTGCTTTTAAAATATGGAACAATCAAACACGAAAAATGGTTTCTAAACCGTATTTTGAAAATGCTAAAAAAATCCAACCAGCCAACCATACATCGCCTCTGCTCAAAAGTAAGTTATATAACCACCATAGTAATGACAAAGTGAGATGGCCATTTGTAGTTGTTATATAGCAATATCATCTTTAATAAAAACACCGTTCTATATATTTACCAGGAAAATGATATAATATCTAAAAAAGCAATCGAATTTGCTGTGCCCCCAGAGACGCCTATAAAAACACCAGGTAAAGCCGAATAATATATAGATGAAAGTGTAAATATATACAACAGCTAAAAGTATCATTTTACAAAAATCAAAACATATAGCGACTAAACCACAAAGAGTAGAGAGCATAGGATGCACCCCAAATCGAGGTCCAAAAAGTGATTTGAAAAAAATGAAGAGTAAAGATGCTCAAAAGGAGCTCGAAAGCCAGATAGAAGGAAAAGTTGAGGTTACAATCTGCCAAGCAATTTGGGAACGATGTGGGCTAGGGAAAAGGTTTAACCAATTCAGGGAAACCAAGATCGATGATGTGGAGGCTTGTGTGAATGCTATTCGCAAAAAACAGAGTGAAATTGACAAGGCTCTAAATCAACCAAATATCCGTCCTGAAAAAAAAATCGAAAATGCCTTGATAGTAGTCAATGAGGTCATGTCTGCTGAAGCCAAAAGTATAGGGCTTGATGTTAAACTTGAGTGGGCTATTGGTGGAAATCGTGCAGTTATCGGGAGTTCGATTAAACCTGATGGTGCACTTCAGTGTAAAGGTATTGAGAGGATGGAATGGCGCTACCTTGCATCAATCCTTGAAGTCAAGACTAGAGATACTGAGCCAACTATCCCAAATTTGGCTCAGTGTAGTAATTATGTCCAAAGGTGCTGGTCGGCCATGCCAAGGAAGTTTGTCTTGGCTTTGGTAGTGATGAGAGACACTTTGTACTTGACATACTGGGACAGAGGTGAAATAATAAGTATGGCAAAAGCAGGTCCAATCATTCCATCTAATAGCACAGAGGATTCTAAAATGATCCTTGAAGGAATAACAACCCTGTTGTTCACCACCATGCTCTCAGAACAAGATCTGGGTCTTATATTCCCAAAACCACCAGGTCCTTCAAGAATGCTAATTCTCAACAAGGGCAATTCCAAGATTCCATTAAGTGGTTTTGATGATGATAAGAAACACGATGCACTGATCCTGAAGAACATACAGCCATTCCAGTCACCAAGAAAGCTTCAGGGAAGAGCTATATGGGTTACTAGAGCCACAAGTGAAACCCCCATTTCAATACAGAGCAGTGATATTCAAGCAATAAAGGTCTTTGTAAAGTTCAACCTGCAACAATATAATAGAAGGATGCAAACCGAGATTGATATACTCAAAAGCCTAGCAGTAGTAAAGAACAAGAGTATCTCCCAACCATACTATACCAGGAAACTTGGATCTCATCATGAATTCAAATGTGAGATCATGGTATTTCCTGACTATGGTATTCCAGTGGATGAATACTTAGTCAGGATAGCTTATGATGGTGGACTCAATGCAGAACGAATCAGGTCTATTTTTGGTATGGTCCATGGCGTGATAATTGATACTGAAAAGTTTGGTATCCTTCATCGTGATATATCAGCAGCAAATATAATAGTAAGATATGACCAAGTTACAGGCCAAGATATTGTCACAGTAATAGATTGGGGTTATGCCTTTGCCAAAAACCCCAAATCTAAACATTTGAGCCATGAAGATTTCCAGATTACAGGAACAACACCTTTTATGAGCATAAGGATGCTTAGAATGTTTGAGGGCAGATCATGGCTGGATGATGATGAATCGAATTTCAATGACATGGCCTATTCAGTTGCAAGGGTATATTCTGGGGGGAAATCAATTGACAAAAATCCCTATTGGAACTATTCTCATATTGAACAATATCCATTGGAAAGAGCAAAGAGTTTGTTGTCATTCAGTGCATTTTCAATGAGCTGCTTCTCAGTCCAAGAAAAGAATATCGATAGCGAAATTACCAAGCTACTTTTTGAATGTTATGAAACCCTCTTTGGTGGCGGAATTTCAGTACAACTTTTCCTTGCAGATAAAGATGATTTTCGTTTAGAGAAATCAGATGAAATTCGATCGAGGCTATCTGATATCTTTGGTATAAGCAATGATGCTAGTGCCACTGCCTCTAAGGCAAAGTCTCCAAAGAAGACCAGAAAGCGCAGAAGGACAGCAACAACAAATAATTGACCAGCCTGCACTATTGTTTTTCTCATGAACATCGCTTTGACATTCATAACTGGTTATTCCATTTCATTTTCATTTGTTGTATGTGTGCCAATATGTATTATGTTGTTTTCACTTTAAATTTCAATTTCAAAAACAATTCTTTATAATCATTATATTTATATCATCATAGTGCAGTTGGTAAAATATGTCCTGCCCAAAAGTATAAATAAGCAACAACCTTTGAGTAATTATCATCATTATTGTTGGAAATTTGCACTTTAAAAATGACAGCAACGTGAGAATTTTAGGTAATTATATTCTTTTTATGAGTGTGATTAGAAAGTTGGCTTATTTTTGAATTAGGCATGAAATTCTTTTCTGTTTAACTATCATTATTATTTGATCGAATGTCTTTGATTAATAGAAACAAAGATATTAGTGGCATTCTCAACAATAATATCTATTTATATAGATATGACTTATTTGACATATATACACACTTGTTTGGCTTCGTATATGTGAGCAAGCTTTGTATGTATATGTATTTACATAGCTAATAAACCACAAGATATGTATCATCCATAGCTTCTATATTTATAATCTCGATAACAATGACAAATAGTATCTTCTAACTACTGGTGGATATGCAACAAAGCAGTGAAGGAAACAACAATGGCATTGCATGGTTTAATAGTAGAGCAAAGCGAAATTATAATGACAGTGGAGGTGATCTGCAACATCACCATTACACTTTAGAAATAAATTTCGGATCTTAATATATTTTGTTCTTTGAATAACGGACTTGTTGGTGGTACTCTTGTGTAATAGCAAAATGAAATTACGGTGTTTATCTTATCCAACTTATATAAATTCTGTTTTCTAATCTCTCTAATTATAATTGTTTGGTTGGGGTTTGCTTTATTTGATAAATAACAAACTGTCTGACTAATGTACAAAGCTTCAACATATTTTGAATAAATAATGTATCGAGTAGTATGAATAATCCTATATTATGGATGCCTGCTATGAACAAGTTAATAACATATACTACCACCAGTCAAGTATGTGTGTGTGAGTGCCTGACGCTCTTGCTGTAAGCGTGTTGCTATATTTAACTCTGTTAATAACAACAATATCAGATACTTATTATACAAGCCTCTATAAGCCAGTGAAAAAAGATATACAACTATGTGCATGGATAATATGAGCGATTATTTTTGAAGGGTCAATGTATTTACATTATAAAAGAGGAACTGCCAAGTATGGTCACTGTTGTTTTTTCATCTCTCAATTTGTTGATCAAACATAGAGTGGAATCAGGATATGCTATTTTTGTATAACAAACGCGGCAATTATGTATGCTATGGTGGCTGTAGTGTTGATGGTGATGGCGACAAAACTACAGTGAGCCTTGATTTTGAATTCCAATAATTGTTTTATTTTGATGTAGCTAATATAACAAGATTACATTCCAAATCAAACAGGAGTTGAAATTGAATGTTTATCAATAAAAAGAAGACCCATATATTGCTATCAACTGTATTCTTTATTTGTTTTTGCCTAACACTGAACCGAATCAATCAGTGTTTTGCTTCATCTAAGGCGTTTTACACAAAAGATTGGTATCAAATGTTTGCGGGCAGAGTCACTAAAGATATAATCGAAAGGGCCATTTGAATTGCTTTTAGCTGAATAGATTCCCACCAAAGAGCAGCCATTAGCCCATTGTAACATCCTGGTTATTGAGTATATGGGTAATAATGTTTGAGCGGTACCTCTTGGTGTCCAATGATTATAGACGCAATCATAGCCAAATGGATGTCCGGTTTTACTATTGAAGATTGACCCTTAAAAAATAATTGCCAATATGTCAGGAATGCCTGTAAAATCAATTGCGTAAAAAGCGTCATTGGAGTCAGTATACTTTCAATAGCTGAAAACAATGCGTATAACCATTTCTAAGATCATAACAACAGGCGATTAGTACGATTTCTTATACAAAGAGAAAGAGAGGGTTATCAAAACAAGTGATTGTTTAGAATACCCTGGTCGCCTTCTTTGGTCTGCAATCGAGTGTATTGGTAATTATCGTACTAATATGGCTTCCTTGTCTAGCATTGCAACTTGCTAATGAAAGGTGATAGTCATGATTTGTTTGTTTACCATAGGCCATGGTACCATAGAAGAAAAACACAATATACCATTTGTTTGTTTCAAGCAACTGTCTTAACCCTCACACACATCTTTAACCCCCATTTTTAATTTATATATTTATTTTATATATGTATTTTTATTCTGAAGTTATACTTTTTTGATATATATTCCTTTTAAAAAGAGTAATAATTTTTCAACTAATATCTAAACACACTAAAAACGCATTGTTCAATAATTCAACCAACCTCTTTTTGTATATTAACTTTGCCAGAAAAAGCAATATAAACCAACTAGATGAAGCAAATCCCGTATGAAACAAGAGTTGCTATTTGCAACAGTTACCCATCAAAGAAACAGCTACTCAAATTGCAGCAAGTCGATACTATGTGGCATGGCCCAACGCTGGAGGCTTACTGGTGTGACTTTAGGTGGCTCGATAATCTTGATGCAGTACAATTGGGTGATATGGCCCTGTATGGTGAAATGGTAAAGATATTGAGGCTGAGCGAGAACAGCAGAGCACTCATACCCACAAAACTAATACAACAATATATGAGTAGGGGTGTCAATTTTGCATGGTCATCGCAAAGCATCCGTGATACTGTAGTCAAGTCCGACCTCAGGTTTATTGAATTTAGCCTAGTAGAGAATCCAGTGGATTTTTGTGCCTTAGTGCAGGCACTGATGCCTAATATTTCAACTGTCAATCTATCGCTAAAGACCTATTCTCGACTTATCGTTGACCCAATATGTAAACAGCTTTCTCTAAAAAATATAGCTGTAAATTGTACCTCTAGTGGAATTCCTTCTGAAGGACTAAATTTGCACAAGCCTCCCAGCTCTGGTTGGGAATCATTCAGCACTTTGCGGTCTCTTGACATCTCTTACTTTAGAGTACCAAGTTTATTGCTAAAGTTTTTCAGCCTCCAGTTTCCAGAACTGAAATTCCTGAAGATCAGCATGGAGTCTTGCATTAAGATAGACAGTAATGATATCCAGTTTAGAGCACTAAAGTGTCTTGAAATTGACCAAATTTATCATTCAAACAGGGACGACGAACTCAGCTTTAACAGTGATCAATTCCCAGAGTTGGAATCTCTGTCTTGCCACAATGTGTTCCCCAGCGTTGACCAGCATCGCCCAAGCAAACTCTTTAAAAAAGTCCTGAATAGCAGTTGGAATAAACTAAAGATTCTCAAACTGCCTTTCATCACTGATGTAATGGCAACATCCATTGCCAAAAACTGCACGCGTTTGTATGAGCTGCAGGCCGAGACAGACCATTTTTACCACAGTCCTCCAAACAAAGCCATGCCCAGTGAAATGGACTTTGCTGACAATGAAAGCGATGCTGTTATTGAACTTGCAAATGAACTCAGTGAAAAGGCCACTCTTAAAGCATCCGAAAGTGCCGAAGTTGAAAACTCTGGCCAAGAAAACGACACTGGGTTCAATTCTGAAAATATATTGTCTAACAATGGATTCCTAGCCATTGTGCAATCTCTACAAAACCTCACAAACCTACATATTGGTAGTAATGTATTCTCTCAATCCCATGACATTAACAGTTTTGCAGTGCTCCCTGAGCCAATCAATCTCAAAATGAGATATAATAATTGTAATAATGACAATAATGATTTGGTAACTGAATTGATTCAAATTCATACTTGGGCTTGCGCAAAATCTCTCAAAAAGCTCATGATACAAAACTGGAAGCTAACCCCAAAAGCCCTTGCGGTATTGTTGTCAAATGCTCCCAACCTAGAATCAATGAACCTGCACATCGAAAATGAAGATATATACCATCTTTTGGAGAGGGAGCTTAATGGGAAGTACTTTGCAAACATGCTATTCCTGAATATCACATCGCCAAAAACCCAACTGCAAATGAGATACTATAAAACATTATTTTCTCATTTGCCTGCCCTAGTCAAGGTAAAGACAGGTCTTTTCAAGCCTGGCCTGATCAACAACCTCAAAAGAAATTTTCCAAACCTAACAATCATTTAAAATAATCACCAGTATTTTGTGTAAATTTATTTCCTTGTATAATATTATCCCAACATTTATTATTAAGAATTCCCAGATGGGGGATTAGACATTATATTCTCTTGAAGAGTCAGCTATATGCGCCACATACTCTAACAATGTGGTTGCCAAATTATTAAAAATTTCCAGAATAAACTATTCAAATACGTATGCCCCATAATCACAGTGATTAGTATTGATGTTTATAAAGTGGTGGGTGATGCAATAGATGTTGTTATTGCAAAATTTTAATAATATCAAATTGTAAAAAAAGATGAGTAATAGGTCTCGTGAAGGAAGGCCAAGTCCAAGCCCACAGAGACAGAGCAGACGTGACAGATCAAATTCTAGAGAGCCCAAATCCTTGTCTCGGGAAAGATATCACCACAAAAGTCGGCACCATAGGAAAAACTATCGCTCAAGGTCACGTTCTCCATCTCTAGAAAGAGGCAGTAGACATCGCAGTTCACGAAGGGACCGCTATAGTAGAGATTATGACAGATATCCTGACTTGTCAAGCCGTTATCATCACGGGAGATCCAGACACAGTGAATCTAGAAATAAAAATAGAAGAGATAGAGATGAGATCTCAGATGGCGAAATTAAGGAAGACGAAGAAAGAGAGCACAGTGAATCTAAAAGTAAAGGAGTTGACTCATGGCTTCGAAAAGATAAGGGACGAAGAGATAATAAAAAGGACAAGAAGAAGGAAGACAAAGGTGAAGACAAGAATGGTGGAAATGAGAATATGGGGTCGGCTGTTCATGAGGCAAGTGGATCCGGAAGCATTATTGGGGTTCTTTGTGATGACCGGCTAGGTAAAAAGATTCGTGTTAAATGCGAGTAAGTATAAAGATGACCATAGCTATTCAGCTAATGACAGAATGGAGAGCACAGAGCTTTAGTGCATACTGAAATCTATTAACCGAAATTTGGCTCTTCATGTTTATTTGACCTAAAAAACAGCCCTGATGACCTCGTTGGCGACTTGAAAAAGCTCATAGCTGCCCAGACTGGAACTCACCCACAAAAAATTGTTTTAAAGAAATGGTAAGGGTTATATAGCACTTTTCATCCTTTCGTCACTGTTAAAACAACGTTTTTAAATTTAACCTTATTTTATTAACAATTTTTCTATAGGTACACAACATTTAAAGATCATATAAGACTTAGTGACTGTAAGTAATGACAGGCATTTATTTTTAACAATTCCTAAATGCTATTTATTGAGATGCTAAAAGGCCGGCTACTAATGTAATCTATTATTGAAATGCTAGATGAAATTAATGATGGGATGAGCCTAGAACTCTACTATAGATAAAAAGTCATTTACAACAGCCTAAACATATTTGCTGTTGATGAAATAAAAGCATTTCTATGCAAAGTCACATTTGGATATATTGCTAAAGAAAAGTATTACAAGTGGTCAGATATCACAAGGTTTTAGACAAAAAGAGACCCTAGTGCTATAAACCACGTTGTCAAAAGATGGAGTCACCCTCTGGGAGGGTAGAACTTGATATTTATGACACCCAGGAGTTAGGCCAAAATCTGAGGATCCATTGTTTGCCTAATTAATGCCCGATCACTAGTGAAGTCTTTTCATATGGGCAATAATTTTTGAAGGATGAATGATTATAGGTGCAATCACAGTCAAATGAATGTTCAATTTTACTAGTAAACTTTCACCCTTCAAAAATTATTACCCATATGGATCATGAGTTTGAGGGGCATCTTTTGATGACCAACGGTTATAGGAGCAATCATGGCCAAATGAGTGATCACAGACTATTAGCAAATGACCACGCTTCAAAAATAACTACCCATATACATATGTGAAAAGTTAATTTGTGACATTGGTATTTTGAAAGCGCATATACAATAATTATTCCTTTAGTATGTAATAAATTGGTGCAGAAAGAAGAGTACACACAATATTTATCGAGTGAGAGATGATATATTATTGCCAAGATTACCAATTTTTATCCGTAGTAATTGTTTCTGGCTGAAATCGGACAATTTGACTAAAAGTAAGACATTCTGAGAACTGAGACATTTATGTTCCAAACAAATACAACGTGACCAAGGTAATTTATACGGACCTTCTGCTGTGTTTTCATGAATGTCAGCTCGGCCTACTGTGCTTTCAAAGAAATAAAATCAACGCAGTCAAGTGAGGTGGGGCATGCTCAATGAAGTAGCAGTAGTACTGGGAAAAATGAGGAGAGTCGTCTTAATAAAAGGTGGGGTGACCAATGGGTTGATTACTATTAGCTAGAAAGTCCAGTAAACCTACATCCAGGCTAGGGACAAAGAGAAAACCACTATATAGTTCTATACCAAATATGATTTTCTCACAAACCATGGATGTGAGTGTGCGGGAGTGAGATAAAAAGCATATCCCAGTTGCTAATTGCATAGCATTTAGCAATAGCACGATATCATTGCCAAATGCTAGCCCTATAAATCTACAGAATCTATTACAACAATGCTAGCAACAGCGAGGTTACAATTTGGTTTTATGTGTAGGGTGCATACATATATGCCAAAATGTGTATACCGAGTCCGAATAGAGCAAATGTTGCCAAATCTATATCGTAATAGCGCCGAAAATAAGTTTACTGCATCAATTTATTCGCAGCCGAAAGAAAGGTTGTTTGGTCGATTTGGCGCATATAGTTTCTAAAAATCATGCGCTTTGGTCTGGTAGTAGCGTTGTAGTTTGCAAATTTATCTAGCATTATAACGTGTGACAGGAGCTGACAGCAATGGCTATCACAGACGATGTGACTAAACTGCTGAAGGGCACGCTTCCAAGCACCTCCTCAAACTTTTCAGAAACATATAAATTGAATTCAATAGTCAACTGTCTCAGAAGATATAGCAGCCAAGTCTTTATCACATTTCTCTATTATACAGAATCGAATATACAAACCTATTTCACGTGTTTTATAATCTCTCTCCTCTCTGCATTAATCCCGATATCGCAGACCATTATCAAAAGCCTCTTGTGGATATATACACAACTCATATCCGTGAGGATTCCGTAAGTGCACACCACACATCTCGGGGTTACCTGATCCTTGAATGACATGCATACCCTATATCACGCATATCAAGAGACTTGTATTAACTTTTTCTTTTTCTATCCTATATTGCCTCCACACAGGACTGCCACGCATAATATAGATCATTCTAATATTATCGCTCATATACTTGTTAATACAGCCCTAATACCATCTAGACTCTTAAAGCAGCCAAATTCTACTAATATAAAGTCGCCTCTTTCACGCTAAATTTTGAACAGGCCAATTCGGATTCTTTGTAGTAAGTTTGATTTTGATGCTAGATTTACCCTCCCCCTCTTCATTATATCGCCTCCTAGAATGTGTGCAATGCAGTGATCCAATGTTACACATGCAACGCTTCTAGTTACATAACTGATCGCTATAAACAAGATCACATCTTGTCAAAGACTTTGGTTCAGGATGTCTTGAATTTTTGCTATGTTCTTTGCACAGATGTATTCACATCAAATTGACATTCTGCCCTATTTTCCATATTCAAGCATGGATATCTTTAACTCCATATCTGTTCATGTAGTGCATCTCTATCTGCCGTTTTCCTTTATTTCTCCAAGTTATATCAATTTAACATATGTATATAATTATATATTATAGAACATTCATTGCTAGATTCAGAGGTCACTCACACACACTAAAACCGAAAAATAGTATAAAATTGTCGAAAAGCCAGGCTCGACATAAACAACTCTTCAAGCTTTACAGCAGGAATTGCACAAGCATATATTCCTGAAACGCACACGCCAATATATCGCGTAACCCCTTCTTGCAAATACTCTTCATGCACTATATAAAAACTACTTTGCAAGCTTTGGGCGTTCTTACGCTTATGTGGCTTCCTTCTATCGCAATGCCCGTTTTAAATAACGGCTACGAGGATACTGCTATTGTGGACGATGATCAGACCAATAACGATAATAGTGGTCTCTCTCTCTCTGGGGATCTCCCATCAGTCTTCAAGGCCGTTAGTCACTCAAGCCCACCAAACAAGAAATTCTACTCAAGCGAATACAAAGGCCCATTTAACACAAACCGTTGGTGGATTAACCTTGTTGTCGGTAAAGGGGACAACCCAGTACAGACATATCCCTACCAAATAAAGGCACTCGACAATTCATCCATCTTGTGCTATCCAAATCTCAGTGTTTCTGGAAATACTCAGATTAGCTCGTTTGGTGAAGACTGGACAGTAGGAGGAAAAGAAGGTGAGCTCTCAGCCCGTGTCATCACTGCTGATGATGACCTTAGTGTTACTGTTGAATGGCAGTCCCAGGGTCAAATGAAGATGCGCGCACCTCTTGTGAAGGGAATGCCTTTTGCAACATACGAAATGAAGGATATCACTCCCACACTGAAAACCACTCACTCGATTAAAGACATGAAAAGTCAGGCTGAAGGGCAAACAGTTGTATCTCTTAACGACGGTTCTTCTTGGCTAATTGTCTCTAACCCACCTATCAAGTGGGAGCAGGCAGACACGACCCTTAGTGGTAGTAACGGCTATGAGGGTGTAGTTCGACTAGCACATGCTGGGTCCGATGCTGGCAGCAATCTTGCTATCTTGACCAAATATGCTGATACATATCCTTCCGGTGGAACCGTTCAATATACCCCAGTAAAGCCTGGTGAAGACTCGGATGTGAAGTTTACCTTTAAGACTTCTGGAGATGGCGACGTTTTGGTATTTGCACTTCCACACCATATCGATAATATGCCAAGTGGGCAGAAGGTCAACCTGAAGGGGTATCGTGCAACAAAGGGCCCATTGACAGGCATTGTTGGAAACACCTGGACTATCACTGAGAAAACAAGTTCAATTGGTTTTTCCGGTCCAAACGAGATTGATTCTTCCATCAAGCCCCAGATTATTGATTGGCTGAAAAAGGATTCGGCAAGCGATAAGCTTGATGTGACTGCTCCTGACCCATACTTTTTTGGAAAGGGACTTGCCAAAATTGCTCGCCTAGCCCTAATTGCCGAAGAAGTGGGAGATCAAGAGGCTCAGAAGTCCCTCGTTTCCAAACTTAAGAGTCTCATCCAGCCGTGGATAGAGGGCAAAAACGAAGACCCACTCGTATACGACCAGTCTTGGGGTGGTATTATATCAGCAAAGGGCAAAGAGGATTCTGGTGCAGACTTTGGCAATGGCTGGTACAATGACCATCACTTCCACTATGGTTACTTTGCCTACGCTGGTGCTGTCCTGGCCAAGAATGACAAATCCTGGGCCCAATCTCCTAGTGGCCAGTTTGTTCTCAATCTCATCCGCGACTATGCCAACCCATCCAGAGATGACCCTAAGTTTGCTTATCTTCGTCACTTTGATCCCTACGACGGTCATTCGTGGGCAGCTGGCATATTCCCATTCGGTGATGGTCGCAACCAGGAGTCCTCTTCTGAAGCCATCAATGGTTACTATGGCGCTTACCTTTATGCTCTAGCCATAGGTAACAACGACCTTGCACAGTTCTACAATCTTATCCTCACAATGGAGGCCAGGAGTGCCACAAGATACTGGCACCCAACAAGCAAAACAGCCAAGGAACTCTATATAGATGGGTTCAACCAGCACCACGTGGCCGGAATTATATGGGGAGCCAAAATTGACTACCAAACATTCTTTGGTGCCAACCCTGAGTTTATATATGGTATACAGATGCTTCCATTCACGCCAGCCACTGGGCTCATCGTCCACAAAGAGTGGGTTAAAGACAGCTGGTCTGATATGGAAAAGGCAGCACAGTCTGCTGCTTCTGGTGACAAGCAGGGCTGGGCTCAATTCTTATACACAGTATATGGCCTGGTTGACAAGAGTTCAGCAGCAGAAAAAGTCGTAGGGCTGAAGCCAGACGATGGGAACACCGTTACAAATGCATTGTACTGGATTGCAACAAACTAATACAGGGCTCGAATGCTGTTTCTAATAGATAATTAATATTCTCTCTCCCCCCCCAATGGTTTACAAAAACCCTCAACCAACACTTTCTAATATACTAATAGATGTTAATCCCACTTTTAATATCCCTATTATTCTCAAATAAGAGTATTGTTTATTTCATAGTATTCAATAGAAAACTTCAGTTTTATAAGATTTAAATAATACATTTTACCCCAATACAAAAATGATAGTAGTATAGCACACTAACGGATTATAGTTGTGCATACATAATAAAAAACAACGACTTAACAGGAGACTGTGTATACTTTTCACTGTCTAGTGGGTACTACAAGAGTGTCAGTGTGAGATTATCGTGATGACGATGATGATGATGAGATCCTGGGTCTGTGCGTTATGTGGGAGTGCCTAAGTGAAGTGTGACATTTAGTGCACTGGAACCGAGACGTGTGTTGACAATATATGAGGCCACACGGAAAACAAATGCAGGCTATAGGATGGTAAACATAAAAATGACATATTTCCATCAGCATATATCTTAACTAAAGTTGAATTTATAATAAGATGGGTGGTCTAGTAACCACCTACATATACATATCCCACATGGCGTGAACATCCTTCGCCATTCATGATCGCTATTATTTATGCAGACACCTGATCCATCAGGTCGAACAAGAACGGGTAGGCTTGAAGTACCCTGAAGCTGCTGATACTGGGAATAGCTACGCGAGTTCCATGAGTTGCTTAATATGGGGTTTTCGGGAGACCGGTATCCCGCTGTTTGTGGTGACAGCAGAGGAGTATTTTGGTCGTTGCTTCTCTCGGCAACTTGATCATTTTGGTCACCGCTTGCTGCCATTCGTGGGGGCTGAGGCTATTCAGAATATCGCTTGTACGCTTCTGTATGTAACGTACGAGCTAAAAACAAGTAAGTCAATTATTTGTGACCAGAGAGCTTGTTTTTGGCCAGCAGTGGTTAGAAATCTAGGTTTTAAATGTATGATGGCTATTTAGGCTACAGAGAAAGGTGTATTATGTGTAAAACAGAGTTTACAATGAATAGGCAAAGGTGGAAGTATTTATAGCATAAAACAGACAAGGTAGCTAGGCCCTAAACAATAAAGCTCTGTTTGTTCAAAAAGTACCATGTGAAGGGAGTGGTTCTGGAAAGTTATTGAGCAGAAAGCAGCCAAGCAAGTTATGGTTGTAAAGGTTTTAGCTGGTTTTGGGAAAGAGCATCAGATAAATGTGCTTGATAACAGAAATATTGATATGCTACTATTATCAATGAATGGTTCATGGCTTGCTAGGTTTTATTGATATTGGGTGTATGTTGTATTATCCATTTTGGATACTGATCCTAGTTTTCTTGGATTTACAAGGAAGAGGCAACTCTCGTTGGCCACAGTGCAGGCTTGCCCTTTGATTTGCTCCATGGCCATGGTCACTCCCTAATGTCACCTCCCCCTTTTCAGGCTCGTTTGCTTATACTTTGCTAAATAGGTTCCCTGCTATATTCATTTTATTTATTTTTGGAATATATATTGATTTCCTGCTTTGTCGCCGAACTCTTTTTGTTCTTGGAGGAATGTTGGCTTGCTACTAAATTGTCACCACGTCTAAAAATTGGCCTCTCAGTATTTTCTACCAAACTTGCACACATATACAAATACACACGAAAAGCAATAGAGTGTCACCACCACCTCCGCGTTTTCGGCCAACAGCAATAGCAACAAAGCCCTTCCACTAAACTTATTATTAACCTTATTACTTTACACCCAATCAGCAAACCTCTTCAGCTAGCTCACACATTTTCTACGCTGACTTCACATGAGCTACACCGGAGGTGGGACGAATAGTGGTCCCGCAATGGGTGCAGGCGGTGTTAATGGCAGTCATTATGGTGTAAGAGATCACGGCGTTGGCAATTCGTACCTTCAAAAGCGGCAGGCAACCAACAGCATGACTTCGCAGGGGCGAACGCTAAAAAGACCCCGGGTGGTTCAGTTTCCAAACGCAACCGGCTTCAACTCCCTGAGGCCCTATCGCCTTGAAGCACCACCAAATGTTGTGCCAGTAGTTCCAAATTCTGCCTCAGCAGTTCTACCACCACAGGGCGCCCTCCCTGGCATTTTCTTCAACCCAAATAGTGAAAATGAAATACATTTTAGTGCAAAGACAGCCGTAAGGGGACACACGGCTTCGAGGTTTAGCAACGAAAGAGTAACTCAGCACGAAAGCATATACAACGACCTCCAGGATCCAGAAACATTGCGCAATATCAACAGAATGGCAGCAAAAGCGATGCAGGTCCAGTCAGAAAAGGGGTCCATAGAGGATTTAAGCGTACCACGTATTCCTGCCAAGGTTGTACAGTCGGAGGATCAGCAACAGCAATGGTTCAAGCAGCTTGGTAATCCCGAAGTCCCATTAGCAGTATTGGCATCGTCCGTCCCATATACAAGCCATGGTAGCGACCTTTTGGAGACCCTGTGCGAACATGATGTTTCTCCATCCAGAGCTATATGGGCCATTAAATTCATTGGAGTATCTGACATGCTATCTCAGCAAAAGAGAACCATTAGCCACGCCGAGCTCAAAGCACACAGCGAGAAATATGCAAAAGAGTGGACACATGTCCTGATGGGCTTTCTCGAAGGGCTGCTATCAAATCTTTCAAAGCTGGTCAGAAGCCCAGAAAATACATCTGATCCTGAGCTCTTAAGGATCGCAGATGCTCGTTCAAAATGGCATCATGACTGGGAGTTTTGCTTACGGCTGATTCGTCTCCAGTACGACAATGGTATGCTCGACCAGAGGTGGTTCTTATTCAAGCTAATGTCAACCTTCCAGCAGTCTAACTCAGACAAGTCCATCATGATGCTCCCATTGCTACAAAGCTACGTCCAGGAGATTTGCCAATCCCGTATGCCCTTCCGAAAACTCATCAATGTTGTTGTGGAAAAGATCAAATGGGCAAAACCCTACAAGTCGCTGGCCCAGCTCACTAGCGATTTATGCAAAATGCTTTTACAGCTATTCATTGATTTTTATGATTGCTTTTTTGGTCCAAACCAGTGGGCCGAACATAAGTCGATAATAGTGTACGCGCTTGATACCACAAATTGCGATGAGCTGTCCACCAAGGCCCAAGAATTGCTAAAACAGCTCGATTTTCGGAACCAGATCCATGACAACAGTAGACGACTAGAGTCTGATGATATACAGTCGGTTTCAGGAGTTGATGATCGTGTTTTATCAATAATTAATAATCTTGAACCCGCCTCTGATCTTTACCAGGCAGTTTTTGATATATTCGGTGAACCAAATGGTAGTACTGACATATCTAACGACACCAAGAATTTATTCCAGTCCTTGTTTTTGTGGTGCGTATCTCCGACTTCATCCAACATGTCCTTTAAGGCTCACAAACCAATGCTGGTTGGCAGGATCCTCGCAGCTTGGGCACAAATTGAAGATAAGGCAAGAACCCGGGTAAAAGTCGAAGAAAGAAATAGTGGTAAAGGCGAAAGCAACCTTGGCACGCAAAAAAATACGCTTGGTTGTAAAAATGATGATGTCAACAAAGGTGTAAAACTTAATGGTGGTAGTAGTAGTGATAATAATAGTCAAAGCATCACCACAAATGAAGCCATTGGAACTGATGATGCAGATGGTGAAGGGCTGCTCCAGATGTTTAATGCTGATAGTAAAAATCTAGCACAGAATGCCGTTCACGAAGCCTTCTTGCTATTCCTTGATACGTACCCATTATCTAAAACCGAAAACGAGCCTATATGGAGGATTTGCTTGATGGCAGAAGTCCTGATATCTTATGGCTGCTTCTCCCCCGTACGCTACATATGGAGACTTATTGCCCGAGGCGATTTCGAGGACAATTTAGTTAGCTCAGCACGGACAAAGCGGCACCACGTATATTTGACTCATATTCAGCTTGAGGAGTCTGTATGCAGACAGCGAGATCGACTTTTAGATAAATTTTCAAAGGCCTGTGCCAATACTCCCTGTAGCAATGGCAGTAGCAGCAGTAGCAGTGATGGCAGCCAATCCTGCATACATTCATATTTTGAAATAGAGGCTAAGCCTGGGGATGCAGAAAGCAATCTATCGCGTTTGGGATATATCACAAATAATATTACTGAACAAAGCGGCCTGGCCAATCGTCTAAAAACAGGCATTTCCCGACTTTTGCCATATCTCGTTTCATATATGACAACAGACCTCAGCGATTCAAAAAAGAAAAGGGGAAAAACTGAAGAGGAACCAGGAACTCACCATGATGCATTGGCTAATCAAATCCAACAAAAAAGTGATGCTGTACCAATATCTTCAAATACGGACCTATTTGACATGGATTTAAGAGTAAAGGACTGGGCTGATGAAACTGGAGACCTTGACAGTTGGTTAAACATTGATCAGCCAATGAAGAGCAACCTAACTCCAGAATCCAAAGATGAAATGGATATTATCTCATCGCAAGGAATATACACAAATGAAAAAGCATCAATTTCAAATAGCAATAATAATGGCAGCAGCAACAGCAATACATATTGGCCAACCCCCTACTCACTGGCAGAGCAACCCAGGAACACATCCTCAAAAGCCGATCCGTTTAGTTCACCATCGCCCTCGCTTGCTGGCAATCCGCAAAGCTCAATCAAAGCTGATACCATTGTCACCAACCCAGATAGTACCAACAATTCCCAAGTAACACCAGCATCCCTAACAAATATCAAATTGTCAAACCCAAAGGCCGATTCTCTTTGGACGAATGACCTTTTATCATCTTTCCAGGATACTCCACTAGACTATTTATCTTTGGGGTGTGAATTGGATAAGGACATGATTGACATACTTTCTTCAGGTTCTCGCAAGATAATCAATGATGTACTGAGAAATTGGCTGATGAAGATGGTCATGTCCTATGTTGTAAAGGATGTTGAAATCGGAGTTGATAATTGGAGAGTAATGACCCAGCCTGGCGCATCCCTACTAAATGCACGCCAAACAGTCACGATTGTGCGGATCCTCGAGTGTGGAAGCGAATTTAAGATTTTGCTCGATTTTTTACTCTGGCTTATATCCCACACAAAAGAGATGAGTGTGCTTAGAGAAGCTGTTCTTTCTTTGCGTCGTTTCAGAGGTATATGGGCACTTTTGGGTGATGTACAGAAGGTTTGTGAAGCGCTTGTGAAAAAACAGCAAGAATGGGCCACCTCAGAAAAGTGTGAGGCATTTATAACAGAATGCCTCACCGCAGTAGCCTACGATTTCCGGGATGTCCCATCTGCCAGAGAGTCGCTTGAAAAGTACATTAATGATGCAAGAGCCATGTGTCAAAGCTGGAGAGATATCCACCTTACCCGATCATTTCCAATGAACCCGATTCCTGGTAACCTAGAAAAAACAGTCAGAAGCGAAATGATGGGGCTTGGGGCTTCGCTACCACGGTTAGATATTGCAATGTTGCCTTTTGATAGCAGTGACTGGTCGATCGATCACCAATTCCAAAGACTATCCCAATCGCTATGGTCTCACCTTTACAAAAAGTATCCAGGAGTTGGCGCAGATCACTTTGAAGCACCCCAATATGGAATGGAATATCATGTCCATCGAGTTCAGTCATCTTTCAGTGAAATCGAATCTGAGGCAGCGTGGGCAGCAGTTAGATATGCATCCGATCCAACTTTACTTCCAATGCCCCGCCACTTTCACATTGACATCTATGCTCGTTATGTTAGATGGCTTGCCCTGTGTACCGGTTTAACAGAATATCCGCAAGAATGGGACAAATCAAGCATAAGCAGCCTCCGCTTCGTGATAAAGCAAATACATGATAAATTCGGCAACCTAAAAAACATGGACCCCAATTTTAGTGATGAAATACAAGGGCTTATTGATGGTGTGGGGGAATGGTCTCGCTCTTTGCTGGTTTATGGCTGCATGGATCTGAATAGTCTTGTGGGGTTCCTTTATGAAATGATCAAAGCAAAATCACCAACTCCAGTCGACTTTGCTGTTGTGGCTTCCATACTTTCTCGGATAACATGTTGGTTAAAACCTGATAGACAAATTACTCCTGGTGAATCATTAAATTCCCAGAAGCCACCACGAATTGCCATGCCAGGGATGAGTCAGCAGTTGGCTATAACGTTGGCATGGGAAGAATGCTTGCAGTCCAGACAGTCATTTGTGCACACTACGTTCGAATTTCTATTTAGCGCTGTGGAAGTGGGCGTAAACAATCGTGTAAAGTTTAGCCCCGAGACCGAGAGGACTTGGAACAAGGCTATTATGAATGCAGTCCAAATGTCCTGGCTCCAATCTTGGATCAATTCCTCTAATGAACATGTATTAAGTAATATTTGTCGAAAGCATATTATGCCTTGTCTCAGCAATTGCAAACTCTCAGTTTCTACCCGCCGCCAAATCTTGCGCCCATGGCTAGCAACATTAGAGCCCGAGGATCCGGATATAGTAGACTTTTCTGGTATGACGACAATGGAGGTGGCGCATAAATGCAACAGCAGTTTACAAAGCTTCCTTTCACGTCCATACGGATCTAAGAAACTTAGATGTTTACTGGTAATTGATGCACTGGTTACATTTGCTACATTAACACTCGACCAGGCGGAAGCAAACTCCACAGCAACAACTCTCCCACGCCCAAACACGGCAAATATTCATACCCAACTTTCTCAGACATTTTCAAAGTTCTTTACAAGCTTGTCTAGAGATCAGGCAACCCATGCAGCTTGGATTCTAGAAAAGGCCAGCCCCATTTTGGCAAAATCCCTTTTAGGGCTGATTAGCTCTGAGTTAGCAAGTCAAGAGCATTCAACAATGCCCGATTCGGAAAACGATTGTCAAAGTGGACAACAAATTTCGCCTAATGGTGGAAGTATTTGCTCTATTGTCAAAATACTATCACCATCGCTACAAATCGATGAGGCAGATTTAGGCATGCCGATGAATGAGCTGCAAAACGATATTAACCAAGCAACCTCGAAGAGCATCTTGGTTTCAAGCTTCCTTTCATGTCTAAATCGCGAGTTCTTTGGCTTATCAAGCGAATCTGGTGAGCAAGCAAGCGCAAAGCAGGCATCTGCTACCACCCCAGGATACTCAGGCATGGCACAACAACAAAATCCCAATACGCCAGCACCAGCTACAACAACCAGCAACGATGGCACTGACGAAATATGTGCAGAATATACAGAATATGTAACTCGGCAGCTAAATCTACTTCACAGAATCACTGCCATACTTAGTCCAGACGCGTATAATCTACTTCTAAATTCATCAGCAGGAACTAAATCCTCTGGTTCTGAGATATATAGGCCAAAGGACTATGATGACACACCGAAAATTGCTGATACTGATGGCGAAGAGAAGCACAGAGAGTGGCTTTTCAAGCCAATCGGAGCTTCTTGGATACAAGCTCGTATTCAGTGTCTGCTGCATACCCTGATCAAGCTATTTCCTGGATTCAAATACCGTCCACTAGATTTCAAAGCTGATGAGTGGATGCTCCTATGTCTTGCACTATGCTTATCCCCTATCTCCTTAGAACCACTACAAGTTGTTAATGATGTTGAGGATGGCTCCAAAGAATCAATTCTTCAAGGCAAGGGAAATATTAGGCTATTTGATATTATTCTGGACTGTGCGTCATTCCTATCCGAAATAATTCCTAGGCAGACCCGTACATCTAATTTCCCACTCTTGCGCCGCTTCTCGCCTTTGGTGCAACACTTCCTTCCCGATGTTGACACCAAAATGCTTCTGCGCCTTCTACCATTCGAAATGGCAAGCAAGAACCTCAGCGATGTCAATCTTCAGCTCTACCAGGAAAATGTTTCATCTTCTATTGGAGCAAGTCTCACCAACCCATGGGTATGGATAGAAGGACTCGAATTTTCCGAGCTCTTTGTACCAAACTCTCACATTATTCCCAGCGGAATGGCTATTAGAAAAAATGGACCCAATGGTAAAGGACTCAGCCCATATCCTCAACAAAGCTGGCAGGACATAGAACGGACCTTATCTCTCAATTGCGCAAATAGCCACGGGCACAAATCCCCCACAAAGCCTATGCTATATGGAGCCAAAGGCTCACCATCAAGCAGCCTACAGTCTCATTCAACTGCTTCGTCACAAAAAGCCAGCCTGGTAGAAAACACTCTTGAGAATAGGATTGTTCCGCACATGCCTTCTCCACTCCCATCGTTCATGACACCCATTGTCCAAACCCCCATTCCGTGGCTTGCGTTTGGAGCGCGAAGACAACGACTAGATACTGAAACGCGGTCAATTACAAGAAAGCTCATCCAGTCTCTATTGAAGTCTAATACAAGGAGAGGCGGATCTAGTGCTGAAAAATCAAAGCCACCAAAAAGAGCAGCATCTGCAACCTCCATTTCCTCATCAACACCACACCACCGATACCATCACCACCACAACCACCATCACTTTACAAATAGTAGTGGGGGAACTGCTAGTACCACCAGCAACAGCAGTCACATCCATCATCACTCCCGTCATTATAATACCGGTGGCTTCTATAGCAATAATAACAGCAACAGTAATCATCACACAAGCATCAACCCAAATAACAACGCAAGTGGTTATCACCACCATCACTATGGTCACCATCGGTAGTTCGATTATTTTCACTGATAAAAATTCACCCCCCCCCCCTTTATATATACATATACTTTATAAAGTATAGTGGGGGTTAAAGCTCGGACCCTATAATATTATTATCTATGTTTATCTTTTTTAATGTCTATATTTTATATACATATTCTTGTCATTACTGTTTTTTCAAGTGCTTAATATAAAAAGATTTCATTAGTGAACGAATCTGTGGTAGGCAGAAATGGGTCCTCAGATTATGGTCCAATGGCAAACCAATTGGTTTACATTTCCTGGGAACTCATTTTTGTCAAATACCTTATGAACTTTGACCATATAAACCCATTGGTATACAAACTCTATTCATTCTGGAATGATCCAAACAACTGCTATTAAGCAGAATAAGCTTCTCTATTGAATGTAAAGCATCAAGAGGTCCAAGTATCTGGACTGTGTTCTGAGATGTATAACCAGTTTAGTATTTTTGCCACTGCAATAATCTTCAATGCTTTTTACTTTCCACTTCAAACATCAGCCTCACACTGGCTAGATGGTGTTCCTTATATGAGCTATTGTTTTTGAAGGGAGACTATTTGATAATTAACTGTGATTGCCCCTATAATCATTGACAACCATCAAAAGATACCCTTCAAAAATTATTACCCATATCCTTTGACTGCCTCATCGTGCCACCGCTACATTCATACGACTATGTATATACTATTCTTTCATCACCATTATCCGGTCGCAACAAGGGGAAGGTGTGGTTAACCTCTCACGATGGTTTAAAATGACTATAAACTGCGTTTATACAACAGCCATTGGACACAGTGTAGACCTGCCTTCTTCTTCAATCCTCTTACTTTCCTTTATGTAATACAGATGCCAGGCAATGCCCATGCTTCTGTGTGCAACATCTAGGTCATTTTCCTAGGGGCTAACCAGCCGGCAGTCTCCTATTTAACGAGTTTCCTTACATAGATATATAGTATTATTTTCGCCATTTGCATGATTTTTTATGAAGAGAAGGAGGACCTCCTAACGAGTCACCTTTGTGCCCAATTTTTTGACAAAGGCTAAACGATTTATACTAAAAGGCTAGCCGGGTTGATAGGCTAGATTCATTTGGGACTTGTGTCGTCATACTAGCATTATGTTCTGATTCTACTAACCATTAGTTTTATATCTATAGCATAATTCGTTGTTTATGAAGAGTATTATTCAGTGATGTTGCAAAGAAGAACTTGACCAGGTCAGGTCCTCCATAGCTGTAGTTTTATGCAAATAAAAGCAATAAAAATCGAATTTCTTGATTTATTTCGACATGTTCTCGATGCTTTCTCCGATCTTGTAGTTGATGATCTATAAAAACAAATAAAATGGTCAACCAAAGGTTTTAATACAAGAAAACAACGGCTGTTTGAAGTGATAACATATAATAGGTAAACAATTTTTTGTAAGAATAATTACCTTGTCCCAGTCAACCTTGTTACGAGTAATAGGAAGCATTCTTCGGAAAGCTTTGAAAGTCTTTTGTGAAAGCTGAGAATAATGATCGTTCAGTGATCTATGGTACTGCTGCTCAAGAGCACGAATTTTTTTAACAATGCTGGATGCAAGCTCGGAGTTGTCCTGCAAGAATCATGATTTTCAAAATAAATCCAGGTCTGTAGCGATATTTTGTGTGTGTGTGTGTATGTATGTATGTGTGCTAACAGCCAAATCTCTGTTGTGTGGGTATAGAAAGACAACTTACGTCTGTTAGGTTTAGCTGCTCATTGAAATCAAAGTTGGATATCTGTTGGACATTTCCATCTTCGTAGTAGTGGATGTGTACAGACACTTTTCCTTCTATAGTCCCAGAGCTTGTGTCGAATATCCATGAAGACCGCCATGACCCATTCCTAAAATTGCAGACGCAATATAAAACTAAATTAGGATAAATAACATTTTTGAGAAAACAGAGGACGCAACGCTTATTACGTACCAGAAATTCTCGGGGTTAAATTTGTTTCCAACAATACAAACAACTACTTTAGAATCATCCACGATAAAGGTGCAGCCAACACCTTCCTGATAGCGATCTTCCAAGTACCCAACAACATTTTTCTGGACGAGTGACCTAGAATATGAAAGTACGTTATCGCCTTTGCATATATTAACAACACCTGGAATTTATGAAAATTGTATATTTACCTCAATTCCTCTAGGGTGCTTTCTTCCTCATAGTCTTCACAAGACACAACTTTCTATGGAAAATCAATACATAGATTATAGGGTCAATAACAAACCTATACAAGATCGCAAGATATATGCACCACAGAAACCTCAAAGTCATGCTTGCTATCTAGGCCTGAAGCTTACCTCACGGAGATGATCAAATACAATGGCTTTTTTTGTGTTAAAATCCACGTATTTGTTATCCTCGACTTGGTTATACTGTGTTATCATGGTCTAATATCACAACAAAGCAAAGTCTCATTATCTTAGTTACAATGTACTACGTATTGTCTAATATTTATCATATCGGTACTATAGCTATAGTAAAATACACATTGAATTGCATATAATAGTTACCTTAAGCGCCGTATCGGGAATATCCACAACCTGGAACCTTTCGATACTTAGCTTAGTCAGGGTAGGAACAATGTTGTCTTGTAAGGCCTGATCGTCGTTGATTATACCTCTGATGTCTTGGTAGCGATAAAGACGGGCAAAAACAGTCCACAAGCATTTATTAGAAATAATGTCAGCGAGAGGCATCCATCTTTGCATATATGTATATGTATATATGCAGAAGCCTAGCTTTGTATACTATGTTTTAGAAATTTAGTGGTATTTACCATTGAATACATCGTTTTCTTCTCCTGGAGGACTTGATGTGAGAAATGTCAAAACCCTTTCTATCTTTTCCTCGACGCTGAGGCTATAGCTGTTCATTGTGGGAATTGCACGTTGTGAATTATGTGGGTGGGGCTACAAGTAAAGGAAAATGGGGGAAGAGGCAGTATGCTTTTGTTCTATGGTCTGAGGTCACAACAAACAGTTGGGCTGTCTTATTCCAAGCACAATACACGCAATATGCTAAATATCGCTTTATGGCTACTGGTATGCTTGCCCCACAAATTTGATTAGTTGATATATCTGATCTAGAAAACCAAAAAGTGATTCTTATAAACTACAAAAGGAAGAGTTCGGAGGCGGCTAGTCTGTGTAGAGGGTTTGATGTTGTGACCTCAGATTTACCAAAATAACAGCTGGTGCTGATAGCTGCAAAGACTATAGTGGCACTCTGAATGTGCAGCTGGTTTTTACACATGCAGGACACATATTGGTGGCACCAGATTGATGGAATGTATTCGAACGCTTTTATGAATCTCTAATATGGATCATAATTTTTGAAGAGTGACTTTTAGTGGCCAACGATTAAAGGGGCAATCACAGCCAAATGAGTGATCACAGTCTATTAGCAAATGGTCACCCTTCAAAAGTAACTTCTACCCATATAGCCTACAAAATTCATCGATTGCATAGTCCCTTTGGGCGAAACAAATGGTACTATACTACTTTGTTCACAACCATCATGAGCAGAGGGATAGGCAAAGTCTTTTTGGGTCGCATGGCTTAAAGCTAAGCCAACCAGTTAGTTCTTGAAGGGAGTCTCCAGCACTAAAGTTAATCCAGACTGCTGGATGATACTTGGTATCATAAATGACTGCAAGCTGAGACAGCTTTTATTTTGTAGTTCGCATGAGAGCTGTACAGATCTGGCCAAGCCTTGCTGCAAACCATCGTCATCAACAATTAAATGGTGTCTGGTTATTTCTGGTAACTCGGAATGACTAAGTGCAGTGAGTGGTTGGCTCTCCGCAAAATGCAGTAAATAGGTCAACAGTCTGCCTGTCCTGCACAGTGAATGAAGCTGAGAATGCTATTTATATGGATAGATGCCAGGCAGGGGTGGTGGTGCTAGGATAGGGAGCCAGCAAAAGTATATAATGCTTGCGATTTAGGGAGTTTAAGGCCAAACACTTTCATTCAGCCTTTCCTTGCAGTGTTTTCACCTAGTCTCCTTTTCCCCAAATTGTTATCATTGCCCTGATAGCCTGGTATTTTGGAATCAACTGTCACGCTCGTGTCACCTCTCGCCTACTGCAGCAAGACCAAACACCGACGCTTTTGGCCATCAGATTGTACGCACACACACACACACGACACGCCGCCAAAGATAGAGTCAAGTAGCATCATCACATTCTACTGCTTCTCTGGCTTTCTTTGCTTTACTCTTGTCGGAAATCACCGGTTTCTCTTCTATTTTATTTTTCATTTCATGTCTACCTCTGTCCGCGAGTCTCCTATTTGGATCCCAGTGCAGGCACCCCCTGAGCTGGCTGCCGGCCTGGCCAACCTAAGTCTCGGCCCAAATTCCGGTGTTGACAAAAAGTACCAGCGACTGCTCAATATATTTCACAGACATGCTCTAAACAACCGCCGGAAGGCAATTCGGAGACCCAGCGCTCAATTGCCCGGCAAGGCTCCCAAGGGTTCGAAGAAGGCTGTTGGCAAGCATCCCAAGGCTGTTGCCAAAGTCGAAAGTAACTGGGAAGATGACATTATATCACCGGCTATGATCGACAGCGTACTTGACATATCGTAAGTATCATTGATATCTGGCGCAATGCATAAACTAGGCCTTATATATTCATACACATGATATATGGAAATGCACGCAGGGTCAGGTTTAAATGTTCTATGCATCTTGAAATATAGGGACAATCCGGATGCCAAGTCGTTTTCTCAGCGTGTTGCAAAGCTTTTCAACCAGTCACTAAGTATTAAGCCACCGCTCGGTGAGAAGGACATCTATATTGAGAGGCTTTCTGGTGCCTTGACAAACTGCGTTTATCGTGTTACTGTAAACATGGCTTTGTCCAGTGCCAGCCACAGCAATGCCAGCAGCGTCAAGGGTAGTCACACCAAAGAGAATGGTAGCAACTCGCTCTCAAAGACATATCTCCTCAGAGTTTATGGTATTGGTGTAGACGAATTCCTTGTTCGCAACAAGGAGTTATACTGGCTCCGCAAGCTTTCTGAGTTAAACATTGGGCCTTCTCTATATAGTATCTACACAAATGGCCGTATTGAGGAATACCTCTTTAGTGACACACTGACCAAAGATGATATTCGGGATCCTTCGACCAGCCGCCACATTGCCCGTCGCATGTGTGAACTACATTATCTAGTGAACTTTTATGCTCCTCACAAAGAAAAGACCCCCGAGGAGCAGAAAGACCCACTCCTTCAGGGAGTAGACCTCAGCGGAAAGCCTGATCTTTGGACAAATATATACCAGTGGATCGATTTGGTAGCGACTAAGGCACCTGGACTTCGTAAAATATGCGGGGATAGCCCCGAGTGCTTAGACATCATCAATGACATTGATAAGATCCGCAAAGAATCAAAGCAGCTTGAACATTTCATAGAACAAATTAACAGTCCAATTGTCCTTGCGCACAGTGATGTAGGTATTATGAATTTGACATATAATGGTGCTTGTTCTCCCATTCACCATGGCTAAACTCTAGATGCACAGACACATACATACGGCTATAAATAGGGTTGTGAATGCACATCGTCAGCTGAGTGGCTAATTGAGAAATGTATATTATTTTTTATAGTTGCAGTACGGTAACATCCTTCGTCTCCACAAGGATAGAGAGCTTGTCGTTGTGGATTTTGAGTATGCCGGATACAACTACAGAGGCTTTGACATTGCCAACCACTTTTGCGAGTGGATGTCAAACTACCACCACCCCACTCATCCTCATCTACTCGAACTTAATCGCTACCCAACCCAAAAGGAGCGCTACAACTTTTTGCGCACATACTTGAAAACTCGCATATTTCTGGACGCAAACAAACCTGCTGATAGAGTGGTTGTCGAATCTGATGAGGTCAGCGAGCAGTTCATTTCCAACCAAATCAGCTGTCATATGGTCCCCGTCCATATCAACTCCAAGTATTTGGATGACCAACTTCCCATTATTGACAAAGAGGTCCAAAGCTTCATTGCGGCTTCTCACTTGCACTGGGGAATCTGGGGTCTCCTCCAGGCCTATTCCAGCGAAATCGATTTTGATTATGTCGGCTACTCTGCTCAACGTCTGACTGAGTTCCGTCGCCTCCTGGCTGACATACCCAATACCAATGGTAATGAAGAATAAATTACACCACATTGTTGCTGCCCACTTTAATTGCTGTTTTTTGAGTTGGTATATGTATCCACATTATACCTACAGAGGTCTTTTATACTCTTGTTTTAGCCTTTTCTTACATTTCCTTCCCATATACCATTGTTGTATCCCCCAAATTTTGGCCCCTTTGTTATGTAACAGATATTTCATTTGTACATGTAGTATTATGAGCTTTTTTTGAATGCGATGAAAAGCTTTATATAGCAATTAGTAAAGTTCGGTGTCTATTTATTGGTACAGCTGCTAGTCTGGCACGGTCTAACACGTAGCATAGTCTACATTTGCAGTTTTGAAGTATATCCCTGCCATCAAGACCCAAAAGACCTGTGCGGAACACACTGATATGACAAAATATCTGTATTTTGGCCCCAGTGAGAGCGATTTCAGTTCGACTATAAATGTTGATATCGTTGTTAGACAGCCGCAAAAACCGTCAGATATTCCAGTTAATATTGAACATGACATGACGGAGGAATTGACAACCCCGCCATTCTGCAATATCCACATTATCGCCAGGACTACAGATCCAAACCAATTAACTAGAAAGGTTCCTAATGGGAATTGTATCTTTAGTCTTGAGTTAAATCTTGAGAGATACCATCTAATAAAGGCACCAGGAGGAGAAAACAATAATGCCCAAGAGACTGATCTTGTAGAGGGAGCGGCTCCAATGACTATAGGCACAGCGATTATGGTGGCAATGGCAGAAATGACCAAAATACAGTCCATAGTCTTGAATCTGGATCTGTGTTTTAATAAGATCATAGAGCTCCATTGGATTATCACAAGCTCACTGGTTTCTATTCTTTTTATCCTTGGAGAAAGGGAACTCGATTCGGTTCTAGAATTTCGGGGACTTGTACTTCCAGTCTTTTGAATCATTTTATCAAAAAGGGGTCGTAACACCGATCCTAGGTGACGGCCCGATTCATCTGCCAGGACAGATGCACCAATAGTCGTAACCATGATAGACATACCTCCAAGAAACTACCAAAAAATATATAGACCCAAATAGACAGATTAAGTATATCCGACATATTTTGCAATTAGCTGCTTTTTTTGGCACTGGAACTTGAATTCCTTACATTTTTAAAACGAGTGTGGTCATTTCTGTTAATGTTATAAAATTCTGCAAATATCTCTTCCTGCCACGATGAGAATGTAGTTATCGATCCACATAGACCAGTGCTTATCCCGATATGCAGTGCTGGGGACAAGTATGTCAGCACTCCCTTCAGCTTAAATGTTATGCCCATTATAAAACAGCCAGCTATTTGAGCCCATACAAGATAGTATATGGGCGCGCCTGGATATTTAAAAAGGTCATTAAGTTGTATTCTTATTAGTGCCCCAACAACAGAAAAGGTTATCAGTCCACATACAGTTGGTATGGTATGTTGGTAAACCACAATTTTGGGTGGTGTGTTCTGTTTATCTAGGCTGTCTTCCTGAGGTTCTTCTGATGGATAACCTAGATTCATTATGCTCGAATGTTGTTCATCCTGATCTTGAGCCTGGTCGTCATTGTGGTTATCGCTGATGGCTTTTTCGGGTGATAGACTTCTGGCCAAAGCTAAGGCACTTGCCATGCTGTTTTCCTGATAATTAGTATTTTAGCAGTCACTGTTAAATTTAAGATGCCAGTATATATTTTCTTGTGGTAAAAGTATTATGGCATAAACAAAAAGGTAGTAAAATGGACAATCAACCTAGCAAGATTAAAAGGCAAAAAATTCTACACAGTTAGGCAGTTATCTGCTTAGGACGCTTCTTTTTGGTTCTTTTTCGCTTTTTAGAAGCATTGGACGACGGTGGTTTGGAGTCGATCTCACGCTTTGTACCCCGGATTTGTTTTATCTTATCATCAGGGACATTCGTAGCACTTTCTATAGATGTAGTTTCATCAATATTGCCATCCTTGGCCTCTACTGGAATGGGTGATGCCGAAGGATCAACAACAAAACAAGATACAAAGAATCCATTCATGCCATCTTCTGGCGATGCTCTTATAACAGAATCCGATTGCTCTACTCATATCAGAATAATAAAAGCGTCAAATCTCGTGTAGCTATAATCTAAATTAAGTTGTATTTATAGTATATATAAAGAGGATATACATACCCTTTGTAAGCAGTGGGGTTTCTAGACCACGACGAGGCCACCCAGGCAAAACATCCTTTCTTTGTGCGAGCAAAAATCTATCTTGTTGACCTAAAACTTTTGCCACGACATGCTCGTTTTCCTCTTTATGTATTGAGCAAGTTGAGTATGATATTCTCTTTGCAGAAGGGACTGTATTTATCAAAGCAATTCAAGCAGCTAAATTGTTGAGTCCATGAAGATTTACAAAGCGACATTTCAAAAGAAAGAGAATGAGAGATATTATTCCTACTTACATTTCATTGCATGCATGATAATTTTGACCTGAAAATCAGATAGGTTCTCCAATCTCTGTTCTTTGTTAGCACCCTTTACAGCACTATCATGCCCAACTATATATTTGGATGTAACAATTTAATAAGCATAACAAGAGTTATCGGACTTACTTCAGTATAACAAATTAGCATTAAATTGCTTACCACAGAGTGCAAAATGATCTACAAGACTATCCATACGGTTTATGATACCCGACCCTGAACACGAAGGGTCAAGGAGTAGATATTCAACATCTTTATATTGTGGATCTAATGGATCAACATCAAGAAAGTTTTGGCACTTGGCCACGATATCTAAAAATGGAAAAGATACAATCATTTAGACTTAATAATATTTATGAAGAAAGCATTGCAGGTTGAGGTATGGAATAATATACTTACTTGTGCATCCAGCTTTTGCCGTTAGAGTTTTCAAGAGATCGAGACGCTTCATATCCATATCAAACGCGTATACAGTTCCAGTGTTGCCCATCAAACTTGACATGTGGCTGGTTTTATTACCTGGTGCAGCACAAGCATCTAAAGCCTTGGAATTCGGAGCCGGAGAGACAACATGTGCTGGGAAACAGGACGCCTTGTCTTGTAGTATTATGTCTCCATTGAGGTAGAGTGGGTGGTCATGCAAATCGGTCAATGGTGGGAATACAAGCAGGTCTGGTAAATGGGAGTCCAAAACAAATGTCTTTGACCTGTTGTCAATATATAAAATTGGAGTCTTTAAACTGCAGGCTTTAACAAACACAACAAAGATATGAAGTATAATCCTAAACTTACTTTGAGAATAGCTTTGGTGGCTTTGGCTCGCCAACAGGGCTGCTGTTAAATAAACGATAGCCCTCGTTCTGAAAATATTCTACTACTTTCTCCTTTGTTGTCTTGGCAAGGTTGATTCTTACATATCTGTGCATTTGATCTATAGAATAGTAAAGCATAGATGGTATAAATATTAGTACACAGATTCATTGGCCGGAAACCGAGTTCGCATATAGTACTCACTTTCGTCACGGAGATGTAGTGGAATTAGCTCCTTCTTGGCTTTAACACCCTGTCTCTCCATAATTTCTCCCAATGAGGATCGCAACTGGGATTTCATACTAATAACAAGCTTAACCACCTCACTCCTGCCTCCGCCACCAACCGAATGCTGAAGCCCACCACGGGCCATTAGTATATCATGAACCAAAGGTAGAAGCGTATATATGTCTGCCTACAAATTTATAAAAGTTACACAGGTTATTTGATAGATCATTTTAAAAAATTAGATTCCAATGATATATAATATCATGTACCAACCTTCTCGCTCTTTTCTAATAATCCCTCCTTATTGATAATCTCAACCAGCACTTGTGAATCTAACCAACCACAAATATCCAAATTTGAGTCAGACATAACCCTAAAGCTTTGAATTTACGGCTGTATTTTATACATACATTTTAGCGTTTCGCAGATCAAAGCGTACATCTTTCTTTTCCACTCGGGCTTTACTCTTGAATTGCCAATGGTCATGGTTTTCACAGATCCATCTCTGCGTGCCAGAGAGTTCAGAATGACGCCTGCTTGTTTATAGAATGCATCCATGTTGTGTTACTAATAATCGGCCTGGCTTAACCGGGCCCTTAACATTACAGTATCCCCTTATTTTCAAATACTCTTCAATAACCAACAAAAGTTTGATCTGAATATACTTGGTTATGGGTGCTGATCTGAAATATTTTTCTGGGACAAAAAAATGGAGGCCATACTAACTCTAGCCCCCCTCCCTCAAACAATTCCGGTGTTAAATATAGAAAATAACATAAAACGATCGAGCATTATTGAGAAAATATTATCAAATATATGGTTTGTATTCAATCAAAGTAGCATCTAAAGAAATCTAACAAGTTATACATGCGGTTTTTGTGTCAATTTCAAAAAAATAATAATAGAGAATATCCTGTCGTGGAGAGAGTGTATGATTTATATACGGCTAACAATATCCTTGACCAAGTGTTGCATGTCCTTAGCACGCAACTGGCTGGTCTCAAGAACCTCCTCGTGATTGGGATGGACGACATTCTCCGTGATAAGTTCCTTGCCTTCACGAAGAAGTTTGGCCTGTTCGATGGCATTTGGCTCACGCTGCATGACACACATATTTGTAACAAGAGTCATGGCCAAGACTTCAAGACCGGCGTGCTTAGCTACAACGATCTCTGGAACAGTGCTCATACCGACAACATCAGCACCGAGGGAAGTGAGAGCACGGCATTCAGCACGGGTTTCGTAGCTGGGACCGTAGACCCAACCGTAGATACCTTCGTGGAGAACAAGCTTCCTGTCGTTGATGAGGTAATCACTTTCAAGCCAGCTCTGGGCAGCAATGAGACGTAGTCTTGGTGTGTAAGCATCGGAGACAGCTGGGAAACGAGTACCGAATTCGGTGATGTTAGGTCCAACCAAAGCACTCTTTCCAGCAATGCCTGGAAGGGAGATGTGATCGCAAAGGAGGACTACATCGCCAACCTTGTAGTTAGAGTTGAGACCACCAGCAGCATTTGTGACTATATTTACGTATAATAAATAATGTTAGTAACAGTGGAAGTGACAAACGTATAAATGTGGCATGCTCCTATCAAGGGTTTGTGTGTATGTATAAATATCTGCCCTTGTATTCATATATAGCGCTGTCAGAGAAGCCTTACCAATAACAGACTTGACGCCAATAAGCTTCATTACTCTGATAGGAAGAGTAGCCTGGGAGACAGAGTAACCCTCGTAGCAGTGAAAACGTCCCTGCATGCAAACAACGGGACGACCAGAAAGGCTTCCGAAGACGAGTTGGCCCTTGTGGCCTTCAGCCGTGCTCTTCATGAATCCTGGGATTTCACCGTAGGGGATTACGACCTTTTCGCCCTCGAGAATATCAGCAAGACCACCTAGACCACTTCCACATACAATGCCGACAGTGGGCTTTAGAGACTCGGGGATACGACGAAGAACCCATTGAGCGGCGTTTTGATAGACATCAAAGACAAGATCGGACATGGTTGGTTTTTGTACAGGTAAATATATAAACAAAAGTGCGTGAGTAAAGTGATGGTCACTATAAGTAAGGAAAAGTTAAAGAAAACAAAAGGGGAGTAGTTGTGATGGTGTCTCAGATGCAGGCAGGTGGTGTCTTAATAAAGCAAGTTGCTTGATAAAAAAGTAGCCTGGACATTTATGGCCAATAATTAGCCTTAACCACCATCGATCAGGTTAAATCTTGTAGACACTGGCCAATGTGCTAGATAACGGAGTTTTTTTTTGATTTCCGACGGGAAACAGCATTGAATATTACTCGCTAAAATTCCCAGCCAAGGAATCCATTTATGACCTTGCACTTGATTTATTTTGGGTAAACATACATCCCACTTGTCATGTGTGCATGCTTTCTGCAGTCTTATCCTTGAGTAGCAACGTTCGGGAATAGATAGTTCTTTGCTTTTAAGCACAATTCAGTCAAAGAAATCTGTTTTTATCTGTGCAAGAATCAGTAGAGCCTGCAGAGATTATCACTTTCAGTATAGATAAAAGATGCCGAATACTGAAGGACTGTCAAAATGTGGATATTGTGGAGGTGTTTCAATAATAGTAGTAGTAATAATAGTAATAAAAAGGTAGCCCAGACCACTGTGCGGCGCCAAAATTCCATGATTATGGCATAACCAAAACCCTGCATTTTCGACAGAGATTGTACCAAATATTCTTAAACAGTTCAGATATTATGGCTATTTCCTTTTGAATCAGATTTCTCCATAGAAAAGTAGTCAGATGGCCAAAGTTCACAGGGATATAGGTAAAATGGCTGGTGATTGGGCCAAAATCTGAGGGCCCACCTATGCCTAACTAATGCCTGATCGCTAGTAAAATCTTCCCAAATAGTAGCTTGGTTTGTTGTATTAGCTGTATTAGTAAACCAATTTTTATAAAATCAGATAATCTATCAAAGCTTTGAAGTTTGGATAATGTTAGCATTTGGTACTGGGGAAAGCTTTCCACAGTACTTTGGTGCTGGTCTCTCAAACAATGCTGGGGGGAAGACACTTGTTCCGTCTTGGTTTTTAAAGGTAACATTTGCTCCCGCCTTTGGCCTATATCGGCATAGAGCTTCCTGAGATGTTGATGCAATTAATGAACCATCAATGGATGAATAGAGACGTCCGTGGCACAAGACACGTCCATTATCTCCCCAAGTGGTCTCCATCTCGTAAAGCATCCACTTGCTGACATCCCTAATGTTGTGGAACCAAACAGAGTGGTCAAGGGATACCATGAATTGAAATTCAAATTGGGCCTCTGGCGACTCCTTATCGCTTTCAGTCAAAGATGTCGATGTATTACCCTTTAGTGAAGTTATGTAAGGAAATAGCCCAGTTTTGGCCAGTAAGAAATCAGATAGAAATACAGTCATTGCTTGATGATACAATGGCTCCAGGCCATCCAGATCACAATTAACACGCACCCAGGATAGTCTGGAAGCGATCGGATTTTCGGGATCGTGGTCTATATGGATGGTCCTGTTCACAATGGGAATAGGAAGGTCGCTGTCACCAAGAATGCGGGAACTATGGAACTTTTTAGCAGAGTCTGTTGTACTTTCTAGGACTTCATCAGGGGTAGGAGTGTCAGGCATTTTGGTCTGGTGCGATATATGGGACATCTCTTCCCTTTGAAAGCTGCAAATTATAACGAATATAGTAGCCCCATTCTGTTTAGTGTGGACTGTACGAGTAGCGAAAGTCCGACCATCACGCTCACGAGTAACATAGTATTCTGTTGGAATATCTTTTTTAGCCGGCAATACGAAGTAGGAATGTAGCGAATTCAAACCAAATTCACTTGCGACAGTTTGGTATGCTGCCATCAAGGCTTGGCTGACTATGTGACCACCAAAAATTCCCCGAGTGCCATATGGCTTCCATAGGTTTGTGCTTCTGTACAAGTCCTTGCCAAACTCCTGAGGTGTAAGAACAGATCTCACAACCTGGCTATAATTTTTTGTATCTTTAGCGACAGGCATATGTTATGAATAGGGTATAAGTTTAAAATATGAAAAGTAAAGGATCAAATGTATAAGAACGCAAGTTGAATAAAATTACTTTTGGTGGTCAAGGGAGGATAGGTATTTAAATAACAATTGGACCATTTTTGTATCCCGTCATGATTTTCTTGGGTGCTTTTAATGGCGCAATTGCAACCCGCCCTGATAGTATGTTGGGGTATATGAATTATTGCTGTTGGTACGGAGCACGGACCTATCTTTCCGAGATTTTTAGACCGCGCATGTGGATAGAATATTCCTCTTTTTATTTCCACAATGATTACAATTGTCTATAAATAACAAAACAAGCTAAATACGCCTTCTCTCATATATTTCTAAGCATACTTAAGCCACCCCTAAAACCTTGATAATTTGTACATAATACCCTAGACTCCACAGAACCCGCCTCCATAAGCTTATCAGCAAGTGTTTTCTAATAATCATTTCTACTTATTATAAGGTAGAATTTCACAACTGATCATCCACACAATGATTGGTGTGAGTCCTAGCAAATATCCCATAATTTTGAATAATGATTTTGGAAGTTTGCAAAAATTAATTATAATAAGTATTAGTCATAGAGAAAAATGTGTGTAGGGTACAAAGAGTGATATACTTGTTAAGGGGAAAGCTGCTACTATTGCTACTCATATCTATATCATAATATGTTTTTTCTAAATTGTATATTATAAGAATTGTAAACTTTGTAAAACACAAATTATTATATATAATAAGCAAGTCTTTGAGAATCCTTATATTAAAATATAAGACTAGTTCTCTACTAAAAAGAAATAGATTAGTACTAATGATAAATTAAGTTTATTCTACTAAGAGGCAAGGTAAAAACTACTTTTATCAATACTAATAATATTATAGTTGATATTAATTATATATTTTACCCATAAGTTTTGTTAGTTTAATAGGCCTTTATTAAGAATAAAGATTGACATTAAAAATAAAAGGCAACTTTTCTCTCTATGTACCTATAATAAATAATATAAATATACTATTAAGCAATAACTCATGCATTAGTATAAAAAGTCCAAGTCTATACCCTTTGACCACCTCATTAAAAGGTTATAGGATACCTGTGTTTAAAGTTGTTTATATCAGTGTCTTAGTCCAATTACCTACTTTTTTGACATTGTAGTAAAATGGGTAAAAGATATATCAAATTCAATAATATTGGGCAAGTAATTTTGTGAGAAATTACTATTTGCTTATAACCATAAAATGCCCTAATGGATTTGGGTATGATTTCTGGTGTTTTTAGGATGTCCAGGTATTTATAGTCTTTTCTCCAATGGGAAAAATGCTGGTAGGGATCTGTTGTATTATATGGCTCTACTAAAATGAGGGAGGTAAAGGTAAGTTATTTATTAAACACTATATTACTGAGCTGATCAGAGTGATAGGTTGTAAATAAACTTACTTCCTACTATTCAACAATATTTATAATAAATTGTTCAGCACAGATAATGGTTAATAATCCTTTTTAGAATATAAAGTCTACTCAAGAGATAAATTAACATAGACTTTTCAATATTATAGATAAATATGTATATAAATAAGGACTTTTAGGTAAAGTGTAGCTTGTGAGATTCAAAGGGTCTAATAAGAACAAGGGGGTTCTGTGAGACTGGGAATTATTATTGAGTAAAATAATAAAAC
>JANBPU010000158.1:0-37551 GCA_027575805.1 Mycoemilia scoparia | reverse complement strand
GAGTTTTTGAAATTCTGTTTCAAGAAAAATCCAATCTTGGTATATGATCTCAAGGACATACTTTCGAAGGAAATTTTCGATTACTACAACATCCAAGCAATTGACGACCAAGTTCAAGAAGAAGCATTCACAACTTTATCGCTTACATAAATGTTTTTATTTATTTATTTAAATGGTTTTAAATGAATATCACTACAAATTGTCGTTTATATTTTATACAATAAATTTAGAGGAATCTGAATGTCATTGTTGATCTAGCGCTTGGTCAGGGTTCACAAGGCTTTGATCAAAATGGGTCCTCAGGAATTGCATATTGATTGACTCACGGTTGAACAAAAATCTGAGGGCTCATTTCTGCCTACCATAGACTCAATTACTAGTGAAATCCTTGCATATATTTAGTTTATAATGATGATCAAAAAGATTGCTAGAGAAATATTTTTACAAAGTTGTTAATATATCACCGCATAGCTGCTGCTGCTGCGGCTCTAAGGAATTTACGAGTGTTAAATTTTTCGGGTTGCCATTCACCATTATAAATACACAAAACCTTCATATTATTGTGATATTCAAGGTTAGGCAATAACTTTGGCGTAATCAAGAAATACTGCGATCCAAATTCTCTACCTGTATCGCCATTACCATTAGAATGTCCACCATTTTGGTCATCTGGTGGCTGACATACGGTATGAATAATTCGCCGATGAATTAATCTTTCGTTTCGCTCATCCATACCCTGATTAATTTCGTCAACTACACGGAAAGGTGCAGCAGTCAAGTACTGCAACGACTGTAAATACATTACTGTACTGACTGCTCGTTCTCCACCAGATTGGCGATGGTTCGTTAGGACTTGCATTGCTTCAGTTGCTCGGAACGATACAGAGATCTCGATTCCCCATTGCTCGTATTCTTCATCCTGCATTGCCTCAATACTACCACCAATATCATCATCCGCTGCTGTTTGGGTTTGTGTTACAGGCTGGGAGGGAGATTGTTGAGTCTGGCTGGGTTGCTGTGACCCAATGTCACCAGCACCATTACCATTTTGTGCATTGATAATCGACAATGTTTCCGAAGGTCCACCAACTTTAGACAACCTTACTTCACCTTGACACTTAATCGATTCAAACGATTCACTAAACGCCCTACTAATCTTCTTGACCAATACTTCCAATGGCTCCTCCCACTCCTTTCTGGCCCACACTTTGGACCTAACAACCTCCTTCCATTTGCGTTTAAGTTCCTTGACTTTCTTTTTAACCTGTTTCAATTCTTTTTGTCGTTTCCTATACTCTTCAATAACTTGTGACGTTAACCCTGACACCGCACTCAATTCCAGCCGTTGTTGAGCCCGTTCCAATTCTGTCTCTAGTTCATCCAAATCCATCTCAGTTTCTGAATTCAGAGTATTTTGCATCAATTCACGATCTTCATCTGAAATCGTCTCAGTAACAGACCGGGCTTCTCGAAGCAGATCAGACGCTTGGGCTTTATCTTCTTCACATTGTCGTTTAGTTTCATTGACATCATCAAGGGCTTCAGCCAATTGCGCTTGGTATTCGGATTGCTGGGCTTCTAGGTCAACTATTTGCTGTTTAAGCTTCATTATTTCCATAATGACAATAGGGAGCTCCTTCATTGTTCGATCAACCTCCTTTCGTAACATTTTGTTTAGTTGCTTGATCAATTCTCCTCGCATCTTGGCATTGGCTTTTAGATTATTTCTTATCTCTTCTTTCTTTTCAGCAATACTCACAGCAGTTTCGCCGCCACCGGATGATTGGGATTGTTTTAGCATTTGCAACTTTCTCCTCATATTCTCAACCTTAACCATATTTCGCTCATAAGTTTGGACTTCAATACGAAGATTTTCTTTTTCTCGCTGCAATCTTTGTCGTTCAGGATCAATAGCTCGTCTTTGATCTTCAATAACCCGCTCTTCTTGTTTAGCCAATTCACGAATCTTGTTTTCATTTTCCTGTAAACACAACCTACATCGCTCAATAGATTTGATCAGCTGATTGCGCTCATTGGCCAATTCGGCAGTTTCTCCAGACGACAACAGCCTAGCAAAGGGTTTTATGCGAGATGTCATGACTGATGTATTTCTAGCACCATATCTGGCTCGTGATATCGTGTACTGGGTTTTTCCTGCCACATAGCTAGAAAATACGCCCAGCCTTTCGATTTCATCGTTGTTGACTTCCTGCAGCGATATAGGAATGGAATGAAGTTTTTCGGAATCACAAAGGTAGGTCAGTACTGGCTCAGGTGCTTCAATCAGATCCAGTGCATATCCCGTAAACCCAAGCTTTTTGATTTGATCAGCAGGCAACGGTGGGCGGTAATTTTCAAGTCGTTTGGAATCTGGTGTAATTGCAACTACATTGATGCGTAGCCGGAGATTGTCATTGACTTCTCGGGTCAGCGTCATGTAATCCTCATCAGTCTGGCACACAAATGTTTTGTGGGTACCGGCCCTTATTAGGGACTCGATAATGGGTGAATAGAGATTGTCGTTGACATTGATTTGCATACAGACTGGCGAAAACACGTGCTTTTTGAACATGCTTTGGTTCTGGTCAAGCCATTTTACGGCTTCGGCGGCTTCTCGACTAAATCTGTTTAGGATCTGCCATTTGCGGTTTTTGACGTCATCTAGCTTTTGTAAACCTCGGGTAGCTTGTTCAATTTCAGCTTGATACTCTCGACCCTCTCTTCTTATCTGCTGTTGCTGGTCTTTGAATTCGTCAATTTGAGTTCGGTATTGTTGCTCTTGTTCAAACAGCTCGTCCAGCTGTCTCTGAAGTTCTTCACGCCTAGACTTGGGATCTTCGCCGCCTCTGCTATAGCTTGACGATCCAACTCTGGACTCTAGTTCGCTCAATTCGCGTTGAGCTTGTAAAATCTCTTCTTTCTTTCGTTGGTCTTGGGCTTCAATAGCTTTGATTTGATCATGAAGCTCATGAACATTGCGCTCCTGTCGTCCCAACTGTTCCAAGACTTTTCTCATCTTGATTTGGTCAGCTCTAGACTCGGTCTTTAAGCTTTGTTGTTTTCTATCGCATTTTTCAAGCATGGACTTGGCTTCGCTAATTTCCTCACTGGTAGGACCCATGACCTCACGCTGCAATCGAATATACCTAGCGTGCGCTTCTTTTCTTCGATGCTTAGATTCTTCGTAAGCCTTCTTGGCTGATGCATAACGAGCCAATGGAATTTGTAATTTCAATGCCCGGACTTTGTTTTCGGCTTCTTCTCGCTCTTGCCACCTTTGGACATCTCTTTCGATGACTTCGTTTTGCTTGACCAGCGTTACTTCGTCCTCCATAGCCTTTTTGATGTCATGCAGTAAAATCTTTTCTTCAGATCGATATTTTATTAGTTTTTCTTGGAGTTCGACTAGATCGTATCTTCCAACGGCCTTTTGTGTTTCGACTAACAGTTTTTGGGGAGACATTTTGGAGAATTCCACAACACGGTCTTGGGGCAGGAATTGGCATAGGTTGTCAACTTGTATTCGGAAGCTTCTGATGACCTTGTGAATTTCTGTAAAGGGAGTTTGGCGGTGGTTGAGTTTCCATGTTGATTTGTTCGAACTCCTAGTTATGAATCTTTTAATAACAGTGGTGCTATTATTTTCTGACGATGTTGACTGCTGACCACCATCTTCGTTGTCATCATCGATTGAGCCTTTTATTGTAATTTCTATCCACGCGTTTTCATGGCCATGCTTAACGAATTCAGATATATCCTTAGCTCTTCCCAGGAGGGATGGGTTTCCACCCAATCCTAATGCTAGTGAGCATACTATAGTGCTTTTTCCTGTTCCATTTGGTCCAATAATCATGTTCAGACATGGCCCGGGATAAAATTCACAGCTATCGTAGGTCACGAAATTCTTGACTGCAATCTTTAAAATGCCACCTCTTGGGTATTGACTATATACAAGTAGTTATATATTGCATGGTTAGTTTTTGTTCTCTCGCCCGCATTGTTTTGTTCAAAAAACTGAAAATATGCAAATTTGCAAAGTAATATACAAAGTAGAATTTTTGTGCTTTTGTTGCATATTAATTTACCTATATTTGTCCAGTTGACTGCTATTCAAACCCGAAGAAGCAGCATTTTTAAATGGCAAGCGAATTTGTTCAGGAGATCCTTGGGACAACCTTTTTGAAACTCCGTTCCTTCCAAGCCTCTGACTACTACTGCCACCACCATTATTTCTGGGCGTAAGCAAACCTTGCTGTAGCTCTGGTTTAATAATACCACTTTTAATATCCTCATTTAAATGTGCGCCTGAATCACGCTTTTTTCTTTCATTTTGTGGTATTATGTCTTTTATATCTGGTGTAGGGTATACGTGGCTATTATTGCCATTAATCGGAGAGAAATTGTTTGAATCTCCTGCTTCCTCGTCTTGAGTTAATTGTTGTGCCTTTCCCCGTTTTCGCTTGAGAACCATTTTTTGAAATTATTATGTATGTATCTAAAAGTAAATAAATTGAAAAGAGAAGAAATGCTAATTTTTTGAAGGGCGTTTTTGGCTGACGCGTTTTTACCACGTTGTAGAAGAGATCGTCATCGCTATTAACAGGAGCATTCATGCACACACTCTTAACTGAACAAACCTGTGGCACAATCAATTTTTAAAAAAAGAAGGAATAGTATGAGGCTCAGAAAGCCTATAACAGAACACACATTTGATGAATTAACTTGATTTTGCATCAATCTTAATCATACTCAAAACCAAAACCGACAGTCTCCATTACTATCACTATGGTCATAAAATGAGAATAGCCACTTCAGTTATAATTGTGACTAATAGCTCTTTTTCAATTGTGGCTAGCTGTAATATTGGGTCAGAGCTGAATCAACCATTCATCTTATGGTCGGTCACGTCTAAGCTATTAGCCTCTTATTCTGGGCATAATGTAATAGCAACAACATCTTAGATCTGGCGCAGGCTGAGATTTCCAGTCACAGGGTCCCACAATCCACCCACTCCCCGCATTCTTTATATATTGAGGCCCAATATCGCCAACTGTATCGTCATCGTCATCATATTCTTCTACATTCATACATTGTCAAAACCTTCCTTATTTGCAAACTTCTTGACACATTAGCAGTCACAAGCACATAAACACGCACACACACTTGGTTTTATCACTGCTAATTTACTCCCTGTAATAAATAAGCATTATATCTTGGCGTTTCAGCATTTTCATATTTCTGAAATTTATTCTGTAAAGTCCGATATTATTATCGTCTTATCGTAAACACTAATGGGTCAAGCTAATTCCCATGGCCTGGTAGCCTATGCCGATTTCCAGCCCCCATTAACTGCTGGCTTATCAAGCTTGAGCGAAGAAATGGGCGTGACTATTCAATACGACAAGAGGTGAGTAGTAAGCGGCAGGATCAACCAATTCATCCTGTATACTAATATTATAGACGACCTTACAACGCATTTACTAGCCCTACTAGCCTTACTAGCATGTCAATGTACCATGGCAATAATGACAAGAACAATAATAATTTCAACACATAGTTTGAGAAGTACACGGTTCATGAAGACGATCAGATGTTACCATCCCAAAGAAGGAATGATAGTTGTCAAGATCTTCACAAAGCCCACATACATGCGCCAAAGGCTCAAGCTCGAGCCATATGTCAAATCTGTTCGCAGCCAACACGCAGCCGTCCAGGACCTTGAAAACATTTTATCCTATTCTAGCGTAATCGAAACTGATGGCGCCGTATTTCTGATCCGCCAATGTACACACCACAACCTCTATGACCGTATCAGCACCCGTCCATTCTTGTCAACTATGATTGAGAAAAAATGGATTATATTCCAGATCCTCATTGCGCTTCGCGAGTCTCATATGCGTGGGGTTTGTCATGGCAGCTTAAGGACGGAAAATATATTGCTCACTAGTTGGAATTGGGTCTATCTAAGCGATTATGCACCCTATAAGCCAACCTATTTGCCTGCTGATGATCCAGCTAACTTCGCATACTTCTTTGATACTTCGGCTCGAAGGATTTGTTATGTTGCACCTGAGCGGTTCTATGATCCTGATAGCACCACTGCTAAATGGCTATCTGCTACTGAGCAGCAAGAACAAGATATTACAATCGGTGCTGGCAATAATAATGCACAGTATGATTTGGCTCTTAAACCTGGAATGGATATCTTTTCGGCTGGTTGCGTTATTGCAGAAATAATCATGGATGGAACCCCAATGTTTAATCTGTCCCAGATTTTGCAATATAGAGGTGGGGATGACTCAGGAGTGGATATGAAGCTTGAGAAGATCGAGGATTCGGATATTAGAGATATGGTTCAGTGTATGATTAGCCGAGATCCGAGTAAAAGACCAGATGCTGAAGAGTGTCTGAATAGATGGCAGGGATTGGTTTTCCCCGATGCCTTTTATTCGCCCCTGTATACTGAATTGCTTGATATTGGTTCGGCTTTCCCTTATAGCCCACAGCACCACAATAGTGTTCATAGTAGCAGCAGTCACCCCCAGCTACACCATCAACCTGGTCAAAGCCAAATAGGTGGTTCATTAAGCAAGATGGATTATGCTGCTAACCATGGCTCTCCGGCCACTATAATAAGCATGTCAGATATGGATGGTCTAGGTTCAGATGAAATCCCAGGTATAATTCTACATACATCTGATGGCAGGATTGCTAGGCTATACCATCATTGGCCACCACTTGCCACCCAGCTTTCATTATGCCCAGACTTGCGAATATCTGAAACTCCAACAATAATTACTAACAATATGGCTACCGACTATCCAAAGAACGACATTGCTGCTATCCTATTTACATTTGTATCATCATACCTAAGAAACTGCGCATACTCAACATCCCGTCGCCACGGTCTAGAATTGATCCAAAGTCTGTCGTTTAGCTTATCTGATAACATCGTAATGGATAGAGTTGTGCCTCTAGTAATATCGATTGCTACAAAGGACGAAGCAGCAACTACCAGAGTGGCTGCTATCTATGTGCTGCAGAATTTGCTGGTTAATGTCGATTCTATCAGGTCGGTAGATAATCGTGTTTTTGAAGATTATTTGATTCCCCAGCTTCTTCGACTTGCCAGTGATCCCGAAACAGTGGTTAGAGTTGCTTTGGCAAGGACTATAGCTGTGTTTATGGAAACTGCAAACAGGTTTGCCCAACTGGCTTTTAAAAATGAGAACGACCCTGACTATGCTGACAGTATCAGCAAAGGAATTTCATCACCACTTACTGCGGACACGCAGGGCAATAGCAGTGTAATTAATGATAAAGGCGCCAATGATGAGATGGTTGAGCTATTGTCTTTGCAGTATCATTTCCGAGAATGTGTGGGACATCTCCTGGCTGATCCATCATCTGAAGTCAAAAGAGCATTATTGTTGAATTTCCATCGACTATGTCTTTATTTCCATCATTGGGCAACCATTCCTTCAGCAGCACTACTAATAAACAGTAACGCTGATGCAACCGGCGAGGACGTCAATTCACCACAAATGACTTCGATTTCTGCTCTCAAAACCTCCAACTCAACCACCGCTGAGAATGACACTAAGGATTTCCTGCTTTCTCATATAATAACCTACCTAAATGATCGGGATAGCTGGCTCCTTCGTAGCTATTTCTTTGAAGCAATTGTTGGCGTTGCTGTACTAGTAGGTCGACATGCCCTTGAAGAATACATAATCCCACTAATGAGCCAGGCCATTGGCGATAATGAAGAATTTGTCATTGGTAGCGTATTAAAGGCATTCAGCAGATTGACCAAAGCTGGAATGATGGGCAACATGGTAATCAGGGAAAAGGTCAAAGAACTGGCTCCACTTCTTGTGCACCCTAATGAATGGTTGCGAAGTAACACTATCAATTTCATCGAGACTGCCAGCCAAAAGTTACCACAAATCGACCAGATAGTTGTTATATCTCCAGTCACACGGCCATGCACTCGATATGATATAACATCATTTGAAGCTTCAGTGCTGACGGAGGCTTTGGATACTCCGATTTCATTGAGTGTATACCATGAAGCTGTGCAGTTAGTAATGACATTGGGCCGGCAGTTGCCCGAAACTACATTTGGATATGAGCTCAAACGTTTAGCATCAACAGATGTCAACATTGATAGCTACCCTCAACTTGCTCAATTAACTGGCACAGAATGTCACAAATTGACCTTGTTAAAGAGATTCGTGGAGGATTCGGCACGAAATTTACAGCGCCAGAATATGCTGATTATTAATAATCAGGATGATGGGCTTGGTGATGATGGTATCGATAACAGTAGTAATAGTATTCAATTGAAGAATATTGGTGCCTCATTACATACAGTATTTTTGTCGCCTGAAGATACAAATAAGCATGTGCCAGTGGATGTTCGCGATGTAGTTGGTGATAGAGGTGGATTGGCAGCCACTACTGCTGCTTCTTCTAGTTTGGGTATGAAGCATTCCATGGGTATTAGCCATGAAGGAAGAGTGTCATTTTCGAGTGAAGGTCATTTGTCTACTACCTCAGGATATAATACTAATCAGTCTGGAGGTCTTGCGCCGTCATCAATAATTCGAACTGTTGGTGTTGGTGTTGGTAGTGCAGGGTTTGCGTCTCAGGCTGTTTCTAGTATCGGATCACAGAATAGACGTAACTCTAATGGCGAAAGTGTATCGGCTATTGGTGACACCATGTCAGAATCTGGGACAATGAAAATGTTGGGTGGAGATCGAGATCTTAAAAGCAATACCAAAAGAGTTGTGTCTCAGGTTAGCTTGTCTAATGCTGTGGCTACTGCTGATTCTATGAGTTTCTCTGGGAGAAGCAACAATAATAACAGCCGGACTTTGAAGAATAAGAGACCAGTTGCCGCTGCAGTTATTGGCACCAGTGCTACTACTACCAAAACTGGTGGTCAGACACCTGGTAATGATCTGATTAGGGGAAGAGGCCATTCTTCGGATATTCTGTCACAACTGCAGAAACTTTCACTCGATTATGCTGTTTCTGAACCTGGAACTGTATCTCAAACTGGTACTAATGAACAGCAGCAGCAAGGTGATGGGGATGTTGAAACTGTTAGTATTGACCAAAGCACTGCACAGTTTGACACAAGAGCTCCAATCACACATTCAAATAAGCAACAACAGAAACAGGACCATCAAAATCAAAGTCAATCTATCAATAAGCCACTATTGCTGTCTGCTGAAGAAGCACTTTTGGCTGCTGGCGTGGATCCATTTACTTTGGGTGATTATGGTCGACGAAGATCAGTTGCTAGACTGTTGCATAAGAAGGCTACTGAGGCATTCCCTTTGGCAATTGCAAATTTAGGGCTTTCATACCCGCCAAACCCAAATGGTCATCACCACTCTGGTCACTACCACAATACTCCCAAAAGAGGCCCATTAGGTACAAGCATTATGTCCGGAGGCTCTGGATCCGGAATGAGACATTGGGAACCTGAAGGAATCCTCGTAGCCATGTTGTGTGATCACCAAGAAGCTATCAGAACCATGGAGCTCTCAGCTGACCATACAATCCTTGCCACTGGTGGGGATGATGGAGTAATCCGTATCTGGGATACACATGGCTTTATAAAAAATGTAGTTCATCGGCCATGCGCAATCCATCATCAGGGTGGTCATGTTATACATATCTCATTCATTGCCCAAACCCACTCTTTTGTCAGCTGCTCGGATAACGGCCGAATTGATTTGGTTCGTGTTGATATTGAAAGTATATCAGAAATGGTCAATGCCCCAATACATCATGGTCAATGTACGCTGTTTCGTAAACATGTCTTGAGGCCCAGAGAATATGGCGTCCAGGCCGAATATATGAAGACCGAGAATGGTGGTGTGTTGGTAGTAGCGACTAACCAGTCCAGATTGGTCGGATATAATTTAAGGACGTTCGACAAGGTGTGGGAGATTAGTATTAGTCCCAATTATGGTCGTGTGACGTGTTTTGGTGCAGAGCCAAAGGCCCGGTGGTTGGTACTCGGAACTGCGGCTGGCAGGCTTGTGCTTGTGGATTTGCGGTTCCATTTGGTTGTAAAGACATATAGGCATCCGTTAGGATCAAGAATTCACCAGGTTAGTTATTATGTTGCGGCGAGTGATAAAGAAAGAAAAGGTAGCAGCGCCAGTGGTGGTAAGAGTAATCGAGATGAGGCTTCTGTCCTGGTTGCAGCTGCTAATGGTGATTTAAGCATCCTTGGAGTTGAAAGTGGAGAATGGAAGGTTACATTGGCAACACGAGGCTGGGACGACATACAAAAGGAAATGGAGAGGTATTACTATTATTGCAGCAACATCATGAGCGAAAAAAGCGATGATAGCGACAGCACTGATTCTGATATGCCACCGGATGTTTTGGAGACTTTGTATCTGTTCAATAAGCGCAGAATTGATCAAGATACTGACAGTTTTGATGATGTTGGGTATGGCAGTCCAGACCAGCGAAATGCTGTCGATAACAAAAACGATGATGATGATGATGACTTTGAGATATTGCCGTCTAATGAAAAAACGCCAAAAACAATGATGACCAAGTTATCGTATCCCAATGCAATTCGTTCGATATTCCATATCCCAAAATCGACTTTTGTAGTTGCCGGTGGGAATGACTGTAAAATTAGATTCTGGAATCTACAACATCTTGAAAAGTCGTATGTCATTGCTGGAAATGGATTCACAAACAGGTTTACCTATGAATCATATAAGGTTGGAGATACAGTTTATCATTGTGAGCTGTCTGGTCAAGGTGAAGGCAGCGGTGGTTTGAATCCTGGGCACCATCAGCAACGACCAACCACTTCATCATCAATGGTTGGCTCCCATCATGGTAGTGGCCACGCCACTCGTCATGGTCGAACCCTTTCATCTGGATCTGGCGGTGGCGGTGGTTATAAGCGACTTTCATTGTTAAGTGCAGTCCTAAGCCCAAGTCGAAGTGGCAGATCATCCAATCCTATCACTACTGCTCGCCCTGAATCTGGAAGCAACAGCGGCAGGAACCCGATATCGGCAATGTCTTCAAACTTTGGTTCAGATGTAGATTCTGATGACTACAATAGCAACAACAGTGGTAACAGCCGAAGATCAAGTCTAGAGCTTAGACCACAGTCATCTTCTGCATTCAATACTTCCGCTAATATGGGTACAAGAACACACCGTAACAGAATTCTGCCACCTGCTCTGGATCAAAGAATTGGGAGCCACATGGATTCAGTCACAAGTATACAAATCACACGTGTACCTAGCCCCATGCTAATTGTTGGATCTAGAGACGGTAGTGTGAGAATTTATATTTGAAATAAAGTTATATAATGTCTTTTTAGCAAGTTTTTATTTCTTATCTGTCTGTATTTGAATGAAATAAAGTTATAATAGCAATATTTTTGTGAAAATGAGATATTATTTTTGAAGGGTGACCATTTACTAACAGATGGTGATCACTAATTTGGCTGGTGTTGCCCCTATAATTGGTGGCCACCAAAAGTCGCCCTTCAAAAATTATGATCCAAACGATGAATTTGATATCATGGCCAAAATAGAGATTGGTCCCATTTGTATTTGTGACTAAATGCAAATTGTCTGTTATTATTTTTAGCTGTAGTATATGAACCATTTTAAAAAAATTAATACACTATTATTTTTTCTAAATGAAGAATAAATAAAAATGTAAAGTGTAAAAGTGGTAAAGGCAACTTTAGAAGCGCCTGGCTTTCTTTGAATGTTTGTGAGTTGGTCTGCTGGATTTTTCCCGACGTTTCTCCTTTTCCATTCTTTCCTTGCGAATCTCATCAACTGATTTGAGTTCACTACGGACCTTTCTCTTTCCAAGGTTGCTGCCGCCGCCGCTACCACTACCAGTCTTTTGTACCTTTTTTAATTTCCTTTCATAGTTGACAGACATCGGGTCTAAGGCTTTGGGTGCTGTTACCTTTGTATGACGGAATCTACGACCTTGTATTTTAGGTGCAAATTTAGATGCTGAAGAAAGCTCCTGTTCACCAACTCGAGGCAGATTCATCTTGGTTTTTTTTTGCCATTCCTCAAATGTTCCACTCTGGAATGAAGCTGGCAGCTTGACACCACTTTCACCGGTTATAAGCTTCTTGTTGTCAGAACCAATTCCCAAACCCTTGACATATTTCTTTTTCTTGGAATCCCATTGCATGACTTTTTGTTTGCGACGGATGTCTTCCAAGTCGTCCCCAGCTATCGATACCATGGCGTTCTGGGCCTGTTCGGCAAACGATCCTCCAGTGGTCATCGAATATCCCTTTTCAGTATTGGCATCAGCCTTATAGTGTGAAATATAAAAGTCCTCGTCACGATACGACTTTGGTAGCTGCTTCTTTTTGCTAGATGTAGCAGACTTTGCCCTCAATGCTGACTTGGTTTGACTCTTCAGAGCTTCAATACCTTCATAGTCATTATCGCTGTCACTATCAAACTTGGACATCGGATCAGGCATACTTTCCCTCTTCGACTTGGTTTTAGCAATATAGTGACCAGACTTTAAACGATAGTTTTTCATCGCAATAGTCGCGTCTGTTAGATTCTTGGTACCACGCCTGCCAACTTCGAATATAGTCTCATTGGGCCTGAATCCAGAAATGCTCTTTACCATATCAAGTCTCTTTTGCTCATCATCATCGATATAGTCAGAAAGGAAAACGTGAGGCTCATCATAGGCCGAAGAGGAGATCAGCTCCTTGGCTCTTCTGTAACTTTCATGGGATGCTGCCTGTCTACTCTTGCTGTATTTAGCAAAGCCATTGGCAGCTGTCTTGTGCAAACCTTCCATTGTTACACTTTCCTCGAGCTTCCTGACCACAAATTCATTGCTGAATTCGGTCAATGCGGGAGGCAACTGGCCAATGACGATCTCTTCGGTATAGTTTGGCTGAGCTGATCTTTCTTTATAAACCTTGTTGCCAAGCTTCAGTGGTCTGCCAAGGAATAGCTGAAGATCAAGCACATATGGGAGCTCTTCAGATGTGACCAGAGAATATGCCCAACCTCTCCGTCCAGCACGTGCTACACGACCAACTCTGTGAACAAACACTTTGCTGCTATCAACGAAATCGTAATTGATTACATTTTCCAAAATTGGGATATCGATACCACGAGCTGCGACATCAGTTACAACCATTACATGGGTTATGCCTTCGCGGAACCGGGTGATCTGGATTTGTCTGGCTACTTGATCCAAAGAGCCATACACATGCGAAACAAGGAATCCAACCTCTTCGAGAAGCTGGCTAATGTATTCAACATGATGCTTTGTGGAAACAAAAACAATAGTTTGCCCCTTAGGAGGAGTCGCACCAGCCTTAACGGCACTACCATCATTTGATTCTCCCTTATTTTTACCACCTTTGGCGCCATTTTTCTTTCCCTTCTTGTTTCCATATTTCCCACTCTTTCCTTTACCAACTTCTTTAGAGGGTGGTGGCATGGTAGCATTGGTTGGCACCTTGATAACATCCCTCAACAAAGAAATAAGCGCAGCATCCTTATTGTCCTTTTTAACTGTAAAGAAGGCCATTTCAAGATCCTTACTGATCTTCGAATCGACATCCAATCTGATCAACATAGGATCTTGCAGACCAGCCTTGGCAAAATCAACCAACGTACTAGGGAGCGTAGCCGAGAACAACAGCGTCTGTCTTGAAGCTGGGAACCGATGAAGCAACTCATGCAACTGAACAGAGAATCCCATTTCAAACAACCGATCAGCTTCATCAAACACAACATATTCAATTCTCTTTAACTCCAACTTGGTTTCAACCATCAAATGCAAAAATCTACCAGGAGTAGCAACAACAATATCAGGATTCGATGCCAACATTGTGAATTGCTCTTCCATGCTATCACCGCCGACTATAGCAATCGCCCGAAGATCGGTATATTTGCCCAGTTCTTTACATACTTTTAAAGTTTGTAATGCCAACTCACGACTTGGTGACAAAATGACTGACCGAATACCAACTTTGGCTGAATGAGCTTTTAGCCTATTAATCATGGGAATTACGAATGCCGCAGTTTTTCCTGAACCCGTACGAGCCATACCTACTAGATCATGGCCTTCTAAAATGTGTGGGATAGTTTTTCGTTGAATTGGCGTAGGAACTTTAAATCCTTTGTGAAGAACGGCTTTGAATAGATTAGGCATTAGACCCATCGATTGGAATCCCCCCGATTTTTTGGATTTGCGGTTTTGGGCCTGTATTTTGCGATGGATCATGTCACGTTCCTCATCGTTACTTTCACTATCATTACCGTCACTTTCTTCGTCACCATCCTCTTCATTATTGTCGTCGTTGCCTTCATTTTCTAACTTTTCTATGCTCTTCAGCTGTTTATTTATAGAAGATATATCCTTCTTTCCATATTTTTTCAACGTAGACTGTGCTTCCTTCTCTTCCTTTTCTTCATCATCATCCTCACTATCGCTCTCAGAAATGTTAGATTTATCTAGTCCATTTAGCTTTCCTTGTTCTCCTTTTGTCTTGTTTTTAGTTTTGGTTTTATCAGTTTTCGACACTCCAGAGGTTTTCTTTTTGCTTATCGATTTTGGTATCAATGCTTCTGTTAGATCAATAGACTCATCACTATCAGAATCATCATATGCTGCCGCCAACTTTGGTAAAGGCATTTTCAAAAAGTATATATAAATTTGGGTATATATTAGAGTAAAATTAAAAAACCTCTTTAATCAAGTAAAAAATATCTTGGTGTTGATGTGGTTTTTGTAAATCTAGCCAAAAAATAATAATCTGATTTGATTCCTTCTTGCAGAATGGGAGTGATTAAAAAATAATTTGATTTCGAAAGGTCGTTTAGGGGATGTGATAAAAAGAAAGACAAAAAGTTGGGGCTCTGCCGGGGATTGAACCCGGGACCTCTCGCACCCTAAGCGAAAATCATACCACTAGACCACAGAACCTTTGAACTTCTTTGCTGAAAAAATATGTATTTCCTTTTATTAGATATTAGAAATTTAATTCCTTGGATTTAGTTTTTGACTATCATCTTCCAATTTTTAATGTTCAAATACGGCACTTGATAGTCTTGTTCAAGTACATTAGCCATTTCTCTATGTCATTAGTCTACATAGACTGCTAATCTTGGTTGCTACACTGACATTTCACATCAATAAATGTATTTGGCACTCATCCACGTCTTATATACGTCTATAATTGGCTCTAATTTTAAAAAAATACAATATAAATGGGTTATTAGTGACTTGGAACAAACTATTTTTTCATTATTTAACTTAACTTGAATATGTACTTTCAAGGTATTTATTTCAACAAAGAAATGATTAACGTTATAGTTTCTACCACATGCTACTAAGGAACTATTTAAAAGCCTATTACAAAACCTCATAGAATATATAAACAGGAGCAAGTTCTTGCAAATTCAATCATTTTTCTCATGTATTTTGGATTGTGTTTATATTTAAAGGCATAGTATAACACATTCTTTTTTGTTGCGCCACCGAGTCGATTTTCATATAACTTCTCCTCATACAATGTTTCAATTAAATTTTGTGATGAAAATGAATAGTTGTCGAACTGGGGAGGAGTATTATATATAAAACTCTGTATAAAGTAGCTTGCGCGCTCCCAGTCAATAATAGATGTTATCTTTTTGGTCTTTTTATCAAGCAATATGTTACGCCCATTAAAGCTACCATGAAAAAACAAGCATCTCGTTGTTCTTGGCAAATCCCCAATGTCAAATTCTATATTGTGTTCATTCAATACATCAACGCAGTTATCAATTGGATTTCTTAGATTGTAGACATATCCTACTTTATTTGTCTTCTTTGGAAACAGGTTGGATATCTTGATAATCATTTCTACCATTTCCTGCATCAATTCTGACTTTTTGTTTCTAGTCAAATTATCCCATTCTTCGGAAGCGACCAAGCCCTCTCTATATTCTTGAATCATGTATTCGTGGTTGTGGCAGATTATCTTTGGAATTAGATGGGATATTTTGTTGCGATTCTCTCTTAAGTACGTAGTCATGACTATTTCATTATAAAATCTTTGATTGCGTTTAGATTCCTTCATTATATATTTCTTGGTCCCGCCCTTTTCTTGAATAAGGCGTACGTTATCTTTAAAATACTTTACAATATAGCAGCTTTCCACTATGCTATTGAATAGGTCACAGTCTATCTTAGCGTTATATATTTCATCCATTCCGAAAAGGGTCGCTTATGAATAGTCGGGCAGTATAGAGTCGAAAGATCGCGATATCAACGATGATGCTGGTGGTTACATGAAACTCTAAAGTTTTTAGGAAATATACTGACCAAAACCTGTGGCTGTAGACAGGGCTATTTATATTGCTACAAGGAAATTAATGAACACTTCTTCCTATTCGACTATTCTTTAACTTTACTTGATAATACATATATTGACTTCGCTGAATTTTTAAATGATACATACATAAAAGGGATAGACTAAGTCATCATCGGTTACATCACTGAAGCTGCGAGGAATTATAAAGCCTCTTGCAATTCCAAAGTTTAGAAAATGACTTATGAAATTATTATATATATATACATTACTCAAATTATTTGTCATATAATTCATTGAATTTCAGGCACAAGTTTATATGATTGATTTTATCAGATCAAGTGTATTCAGGACTCCCTATCTTCAGTGATGACTGAGGAAACTGAAAAGGCCTGTTGCTGCTTCAGATTCCTCACAAAAAAATAGAGGTTTGAATGGCTTCAACATAGATATACCTTCAACAATGATCTAAAAGAAACATCGCAGACACATTTTTCTCACAAAACAGTTTGAGTGGTTTAATTTTTGGTTTATTTCATGTATACACTAAAAACTAAAATCTAGTGTATGTGTTTGAGACGTTTTTGTCATTAGTCGTAAAAATTCGTGAGCTCGTTAGTTCGTTAGATTCATAAATTCATCAAAGTGTATATTTGTTTAGCTTAGCAGGAAGCAAATACATGTCTTCATAATACCAGCCAAACCATTTTGAAATGGTACTAATGAATTTTTTATACCACCAAAGCCAACATCATTAACATTAACATTACCGTTGTTGTTGTTGCTGCTGTTTCCCACAACCCCACTATTATTCCAACTTCCGTTTGGCATACAAGAGGGTTGATAGGGTGCACTCTGGGGGATTTGAAAAGACGGGTTGGGTGGAAGTTCGGGCTGCGAATACCCATATTGAGGATATGCAAATGTGTGAGGATAGGGCAAATAGTGGTGGTGATAAGGTCCAGGGTGGTAGTTTATCGGAGTCCAGTATTCAGGGATAGGACCAGTGACAGGGCAATGTTGACAAGATGCACTGTGCTGGGTTGCCATCAGAGTCGGGAATGTCTGACTCCGAGATATTTGCGGTGGAGCAGGCAGCCCCCTCTCTTCTTCATCTACACAATTAGACGAGATGCTAGGCGGCCCCAACTGCTGCTGACTTTGTTGCTGGCCAAACCCAATGGCCTCGGTGCTGGTTTCTCCTCGTTTTCTGTGGGGACTACTATTACGGAAGTCAGACAGGGAGCATCTCCTATGGCTTGGGTGCGCTTCAAAGGCGGTGGGCTTGGCTGGAAGTCTTTCCATACCCGAACAGTTTGCGTTTGTCTTTGTCTCAAAAGCGGGTATTTTGGTTGCTCCTTTTGTCTCATGTTCAGGGCTGAGATGATCAGTGCTTGACATTGATGATACTGCATAAGGCTGAGCAAGATGTGCTGTTTTTTGCAGTGATAATCGGCCTAGTTAATACACTGAGATTTGTGTAAATATTTGTATAGTTGTACCTGGTTGAAATATCAATATAAAAGATATCCTGATGTACCTTATAAAAGTGTTTTAAATGAGAATTTATTAGCACCAACTGGTATGTCGTCTGTAGGATAATCAGTATTTGATGGTAGCGGTATGGAGAGAATATGTTCTGCAAAAAGAAATACTTTCAAGAAATGCACCCCAAGACATAGTGTTTATAAACCTAAGCTTCACCAAGGCATTATCTTTTGTGGAACCGCTGGTTTGGGATCCATGTAGTAGTCTATCATGCAACTGTTGTGTCTGCCATTTCATATCATAAAGCCATGACACTTGGTGTCAACATCAACCAAATTGAGCAATTATAAAAACATATACTGCTTTGGTTTGATAGATAAAGATATGGTCGACGCTACGATTCACATCTTTAAAAGCAATGCTTGCCTTAATCGGCTAAAGCTGCGGAATTCAAATCCGTGGATTAGCAGTTATAATCGAGGAAGTGCAGTACCAAGAGTTCATTTCTTTTTTATTTCGTTACTGCCAATAATAAATAGTCAAAGACAGCAACAGCGATCATGAGCCATAAAAAGACTGCTAATGATAATATCCTAATAAGTCACGATTTGGGAGCTGGCATAGCGCTATATCGCTTTTTGTTTGTCTTGACTAGAAACAGCAGTAAGCCCTATGTGCTGAGCCAACTTAAAGCCATAGAAAACATGGCAAGGTTGGCTAGCAATTACTTGCCAATGCATATTAGGTGATCTGCCTTTGTCTTGATATACAGACAACACCATCTATTTATAAAGTTTTGTAGAATAACTGCAACACATGCCCTATATGAATACAAGTACTACCACTGCTATTACATACACGAACTGCTTGAACAAAAGGCATTTGAAGACAAGATCAGCTGGGAGAAAAAGAGAGAGGCGTTTGTTTTTCGTACCACACAAGTCCAAATAGATAAACAAGCTTCTATTGCCCGGCGTGTTTTGTCGAAGCTGACTATAGAAATAAAGCATTATTTGGATTTGTTTTGATTTAAATGATTGAAAGCCTAACCACAATAAAGGTTGTGCCAATCTTAATTGAATAGATACAAACATATGATGATTCAATAGGCACACACAATCATGGATTCAAACTCCTCTTCAATTTTATAATAAGCCAGTTGACCTTGGATTTAGGCATATATTCAGTAACCAAACAAATTGGGAATTTGTGGGGGCATGTATAATTAAACTCAACAACACTGTATCAAGACAATTACAAACTAGAATATAGAATAAACTCTAAGACGTGTATACAGCTTTATACAAACAACAGTTCAAACTCAGTGCATCGGATCAGGAAGGTACGATATGATATGGGCTGCTGCTATCTGTAAGAAATGAATGAGGAATGTTTGGGATCCGCCAGAACATCAGAATGATCACCAATGTGCTGTGGATTGGGTTGACTTTACTGACAAAACAGTCCCACCATACTTGTCGATCCATGTGCGGTCTGGAAGTGGGGTAGGACTAGCACATGCACGCCTCCAGTCCATTACTCCCACTCATGGATCACAAAGCGAAGATGACAAAGTGGACTTCACAACGACATACATTGCTGCTTGGGCTCTTGGCTTTAACAGTGGAAAAACAGAGAGATAAACTGGCGGTGGTGCGGCTGCTAAGCAGGCAAAGTGATTGTGGCACAGATCACATAGCTGGTAATGGATGTGGATTTGCTTGACTTTTTGTGTTCCGCGCCAGTGTTGTGCAGCGCCCAAAAATGGTGTAAAGTGCTTTGCTGTGGCTATACCCTTTGTTCGCCCAACAATAACCCAGTCACCCCCTTTGAGGTTATATGGATCTTCTAGCATACTGATACATCCGCTTTGGTTTGCAGTATGCGCAAGAGCAAAGGACATTGAGCTGAATATCTCTGCTGAACAGCCAGGCATCATCCATGCCTCTCTTTACTTTTATTATTTTTCTCTTTATTTTAGCTGCTCTGTCTTGGCCTGGCCGCACTTCGAGTCTCTCTACTACTGGAGATATTAATACTAACCCTAATCACTCTGTTTTTTTCGGCCAGAAGAAGTTTAATACCCGAGGCTGACAGGCTTTTTATCCCACATATTATTTCAGCAACTCTAAATTATGGCCGCTAAAGTTGCTGCAATTCCAACCACTACTACCTCATTCTGGGACGTGATAGATATTTCTCCGCAGCGTCTTGATCGACTAGAAACACAATATAATGCCCTGGTTGAAATAAACACCATGCTTGAGGAGTGGGTGAAATGCACAAAGGAATGGTCAATGACATTTTCAGGTAAGCTTTGTAGTGTGGTCTTTGTTGTGAGCTATTTATCAACAATAGTCACAAAAGACACGCGGCCTAGCATGTATAGAAAGACCACGCATATATCCTGCCAGAGTTTATCTAAACTAACTGCATATACACCCCGCCTAACTTTTAGCTTTCAGGAGATCTCTCCATGGAATCCTCAGCTCTCTTAATAAATCCACCAATGCATCCTTGCCTCATAATGCCTTATATTCGGATCCCTCCTCAAGCTCAGAACACGACAATGAAAGCCTTAAAGATAGCAGGTCTATTGATGGCCAAGTCCCTTCAGCAAGTAAGTAGTGTTTTATGGATGGCATGCTCTCCACCAAAAGGGAACAGGCAGACACCCGCACACAATCCCTGCAAATCAGCCCATAACCCACACATTTTAGCTGGAGTCTCAGTGGTGACTGGCTAGTATCCAAGGGAATATTCTAGTACTACCCTTTTAGGGGAAACCTCCTCCAGTACATACCAGTTGAATGCCTTACTACTGCTAATACTCAGGCTGTGGAGGCTAACTGGCATGCCAGAAAACAGCATTTCCATTCCCTAAATACAACAACTATTCGTCTTTTCTTTTTAGCCGATATGAAGTCAGTGGACGATATTGTTGGTGCCCTGAACGAAGATTTCAATAGTTTTATCGTCGAATCAATTCCCTCGCTTGATGGTATGTCTTGTTGTTTTTTCTATGCAACGTATTGTTCTCTTCTGTATCAGAAACACCCATATACCACCAATCAAATGCATTTAATGACGCCCCCTCCACCACTGGTCTATGCCATTTGTTGTGTGCATATAGCTCCTATCGATCCACTCCATAGACAGCTGGAATCTGTCAAGCAATTCAGAGAGACATTTTTTCTGGCCATACAATCTTATAAAGAGACTTTCAAGGCAAAATGTGATACCGTTGGGGCTGTGCCTCAAGATTCACTCAAACTGGTAAGTGCGTTTGTTCACCAAATTACTATCTCTTACTCATTCGTTAACTCACTCATCCACCTACATATGCACTCCCTTAAATTAATTTTTTCCCTCATTCCTCTCTAAACAAAAAAAGCCACAAACACACACAAACAATGATTTGCTTATACAAGAAATTTTTACATTGCACTTTATTGTTATAGGAGGCCAATTATATTGAATCTGTAGAAAAACTAATGACAGCCACTATTGACTATCAATCATCAATGAAGACCATGCGCCAAATTAGCGGCACTGTAGTTGAAGAAAAGGTACGTATATGGTTATGCTCTTTCTCTATATGATGTTGTTGCTACCAAACTGCAACTAACAAGACATTACTCACAATTCATACCTAATTACTTGTTGCTAATGCCTTTATCCCAACTATGAAAATTTTTTGTAGATTTCTACCTTCTTATTGAATATGCAAGAATGGTTTTCAACAGAAGATTGCCTTTTTATTGGAATCAAGAACGCATATGACAACTCCCTAGACCAGGTAAGTGGAAATAACAACAATAACAACAACAAAGTCACGACCGTACTACCAATACATACATGATGTTGGATCTGGTCAAGATTTTTATAAAAATTTTGTGTTTACAAAATATTGAAATAATCCATTCTGTATGTTTATTATTGCTGATGCTGGTATAGTCAAACATGGAAAGTCATGTAGATGCTAATATATTAAGAGAGCAAATTGAGCTCATGAGACTACATACAAAAACAAAAGATACTAATGAAATTGTATCGACAAAATGGAATTCGTTTATCCAAACAAAGCGGTCGGGTTATTTAATGTATTTCAACCCCAGCAACAGTGGCAACACTGAAGATTCACATCCATGGAGAAGAGAATATTTCACAGTTTCACCTGACAGTGATTTACAAATTCTCCAAAACTCCCCAGCATTACCAAAAGAAAAAAGCCGTGATACTACTACTACTACTACTGAATCATTTTCATTAACAACAATTGCTCATCTCAAGGATTGCAAGGTAGAATTCGGTAGCTATGAAGGTAGAGATAATGTTTTAAGAATTACGCTAGCAAACTCAGATATATTGTATTTACAATCCCCGTCTGCTTGGGAAGCTTCTGCATGGATGAATGGAATTCAGAGTTTTACAGACAAAAAAAAGTCCCTGGAAATTATATCCAAAGGTCAAAATACAAGCCAACCAAAAAAGTCTCCAGAGACACTTACTTCGGAGCTTGTTGGAATGATTTCCAAAATAAAACACCATACTTCCCTGAAAAGATATACATCCATTGATTCCCAAACTGTACCAATGATGAGGGATTCGACCTCGGATGAAAGGCTTTTTGAGCGGCAAGGTTCAATAGGAAGTGTTGCTTATGGTGGAGGAGACTCATTATCAATCGGAAGTAGCAGTCGTGAAACACAGAAATTGGGGAACTTTGCAAACCAAGCCATATTTAAAACAGGAAAGCTTCGATTGTTGGTAACTAAAACCCAAAACAAAGCGTCGTCACTGTGGAAACTTGCGGAAAATCCCTTGGTAAACGCCAAAACCTCAAAATGGCTTTCTGTTGTTGCCACATTAAAAAGCACAAATAACTCAGTCTTGTTAACATTTGTAAATATTGATGATGGATCTTTGATTGGATCAATAAACATTGACAGAGATGCTTTCAAGACCCACTTTACTCGATCCACTGATCCTTCGCTATTCAACAGCCCTTACTGCTTCTATATAAAGGTTCCATCTTCCCCGGCTGGGCATGGAAAGCCCATGACTAGCTTTGATAGTGGTGGTAGCAGCAGTATCATCAGCAGTGCCAGTAGCAGTCAAAACGATGTGTACAGTTTGCATGATACCGTTGTTTTCCTTTCTTGCAACAAAGCCAGTGACAGAGATAGCTGGATTTCCATTATCCACACATTCTCTAATCCATGCATATATGGACCTATCACGCCGCTGAAAGATATTCCGACACAAGAAAGTAACAATAACAATAACAATGATCCAGCATATTTGTTGCCAACAGCCGCCACAACTACCGCCACTAGTAATCGGTTGAACTCGTACCCCCTGAAATTTAGGGTAGAAAGAATGCTGTGGCTGAGGCTAAAGGAGGCCAGATATCTTTTCCAGAATGGAAACTACTATGCAGCATTGAATATTGATGGCCTTACTATGGCAAAGAGTGAAGTGAAAAAGTCAACAAATTGGCCTAAATGGGAAAGCTGTGTATTCTTTTTGGGTGGCCTTGACGACATAAGAGACGGAGCGGCGCTGCAACTGTATAACCAACAGGGCGGTCACTCCAGGGCGAGCACCAATATCAAAGACGAGATGGTTGGGTATGCATTTATTCCAATTCCTTCAATGCAACGCAATACCATGTATGAGGGCTGGTACCCAGTACTCAATGGCCCTCAGCCGTGTGACGAGGGTAGTGGTATAGACAGTACTACCTATCCTTTGGGGTATCCGATCCGAAAAGGCTCTGCTGATAATATAGGACGAGACATTTTGCCACGGATGTCCAATACTTCGAATAGTGGTCGGTCATTAGGAGGCAGTTCTTCAAAGTCATCAAGCCAACTGAGATCGGCTATACCCCAGAGAGCGGGAGATTTGTACCTTAGAGTTCGCTACGACGAGCTTATCGTTTTGGACAGTCCACACTATGCAGAGCTTAATACTATTATCACAGATTTTAGCAAGCACCCCCTGATATACGATTTGTCTCTGATCTCGAAATCCAAGGACTGGCTGGTTGAGACATTCATCAAGATTCTCTTGGCTCAAGGAAAGGTTGTAGGATGGATTTCTTCGCTAATTAAGACCGAGATTGCAGCACAAACAATCCATGACCCTGTACTGCTCTTCCGTGGTAGTTCAGTGTGTACTCGAGCAGTAGAGTCCTTCATGAAGCTTCTGGGAACCGAATTTGTTGACGATATGATAGGAAATGTAATTCGAGAAGTAATTGAAAAGTCAATAGTGTGTGAGGTCGACCCCACTAGACTAAAGGCAGGAGAAAGTACAGCAAATGGCTGGAATACGCTTTTGTCACTGATGGATAAGCTATGGAGGTCTATCGAAAGGGCCAAACACAAGTGTCCATTTGAAATGCAAAAAATATTTAGCAATCTTCGCCAAACTGTGCAGCAACACTATGGCAGCGATAATCCAAATGTGAAATACTCGTGCATTACTGGGTTCTTGTTCCTGAGGTTTGTGTGTCCAGCCATCATGTCACCAATGAACTTTGGGATCATTGAAAGCAAGCCAGAACCAAAGGTCCAGAGAACATTGACGTTAATAGCAAAGGGGCTACAAAGTCTTGCCAATCTATCAGAGTTTGGATTAAAAGAGCCATACATGCAGCCAATGAATGGATTTGTCAAGCAATGCATTCCGTATCTGAAATCATTTGTTGATGAGATGGCCACATCTTCATCGAAATCGTACGACCCATCAGCTGCCTATCCAGGAAGTGGACGTCAATATTCAGGTGGCGGATACTCTGGGCCTGGACATAATACATCAAGTCTAACTGGTGGAGGCATTCCCAGAAACGATACCTCATTTGGACTCATTGATGTTGATCGAGAATTAGCATCGCTCTGCCAGTATGTGAATTCACATAGCGCTGATATAGAGCTGCTATCCACACCAGTAACAACAACTGGGAAATCTTCGGCGCCATTTATATCCGAAACAATCCATGAAGCAGATGAGAACATGTCGGAGTCAAGCGATGGAGCAATAACCACACCGATCTCTGCACCTGTGTGTGGTAGCGAAAACCCCCTTAAGGATGACACTAATAGCAGCCACCAGAATACCAAGAACTACCAACAAGTGCCAAAAACACCATCGCTTTTCAATGAACTTATCACATTCCAGCACCGGCCATCAAACACATCTGGCAACTATGATTCCATGGTCTCATCCCCCCACCCAGATAATTCACCAATCTCAATATTTGGTGGTGGCGGCAGTGTCAGCATCAATACTGCTGCCGCTACTGGAAATGGATTTGCTGATTCCCAGCAAGTTCAACAGCTAGTCAAGGCCTGCTACAATATCCAAGAAATGGTTACTCAATGTAAAAATAGCAATACACTTCCACCAGTCAAGTTGCCATTTACACCAAGCACACTATAGTGTATGATGCAGATTAGCTAAAGCAACAGGAACGCTTATCTCATCAACACCTTCCAGAACAATAATCACACATATCACCCCTTAACATTGTTTTCTTTTTTATCTATCCATATCTTTGCTTTTTAAAGACACTTTTCGCAATCAAGATTTGATGACTATAGCGCCGCCTATTCATTTGTTTGTTTTTTACTTTTTCAACTTCGATTTCAGCCAACTTTGCGCAACTATCACTAATAGAACATTTCAACAAATTATCTATACCACTACATCCTATCCTGATTACTTTAAATTTACAGTTGAATGGGCCTGTTTATTTATTTGTGTGTTTCTGAAATGTAGGGGGGAGGAAGGAGGGCGATGTTGCTAATAGTTTGTGGGAGAGAGAACAAATGGATAAACAACTATGAAGGAGGCGAAAGGATTTATAAAATATCGACGAGGATTATTTAAGTTAAAGGGGGAGGAGAGGACAAAAAGTAAAGGCAAAGGGGGTGTATATATAAGTGGCAATAGTAACAATAATAACAGTAACATTTAGAACAAAAGATGGTACAGGGATGACAAGGCTACAATACCAACAGCCAAATTAGCAGACATAAACCCACTCATCAAGCTATTTCCGGCACCCGTAGAGCTTTCGTTATCACCGCCCTTGTTATCGTCGCTACTGCCATCCTTCTTGTCATCTTCATCGTCTTTCCCGCCGCTACGACTCTTGTTATTGCTAACGCCTTTCTTCTTGTCGCTCTTCATAGAAATACCGTCCTCAGTATCAGAATCCAAAACATTAAACACGCCATCAGAATCTTTCTTCAGCTCGGCCGAATCCGTGACAACAGAAGGAATAGGCAAACCATAATATTTCTCGGCCAACTGGTCAGAATCGAAATTATCCTTTTCCCAGCTGATGAGAGCAGAGTCGGCGGATTTTACCCAGCTGGGGTCATAGGTTTTTGGAATCTCGCCGCTGTTGCCAAGCAAACTGGTTAGTTGGGAATACATGTCTGGGTATTTGTCTTTGATGTTGTCAAGCAGCTTTTGGTAGCCGGGGTAGTATTTGGTTTCCCACATGTCGCTTTCAGTGGGATTTTCTTTCCATGTTACATTGTCGAATGTAACCACAGGCGTGGCGTCCACCACCATAAGTGTAATGGCAAGTAAAATCTGGGTGATTGGTAGAAGCAGGCGTGTTGATAGCTTGGAACCGAACATCATTATGGATGACTGATTATTAAGGTCGATTGAGAGGTGTGGAAAGTAGGGCGGTGGGATGTTTGGAAAAAGGGAGGGGGGTCGGTGGTATATAGAGATTCAAACAAAAGGTAGAGGTAGATAAAAACACCACTATCGCGTAGTTGTGTATATACGAAAACACAAAGTATTTTACCAAACAACCAGGATATAGAAAAAAGCCTTTAGAAAGAAAAAGATGTGGTCTTAAAGTTGGCCAACCAAAATGAAATAAAAACCTTGTATTGTTGCGCGCCAGCCCACTACTACGACTCCCTGAGATAAAAGACCATGCCGAAATCTTAGTTGTAGTCACAGCAGTAGCAGTGTCAGTAAAAACCGTTGCCAGTTAGGGAACTGAAAGAACTGTTTTTGTTGTTTGCGCACACACATCCATTACAGATAACAAGGACCGGTCCGGTCTTTTTGGTCGCTGTTGCTGCTTTAGCATGTCGCAGTGAAGTTGGTTGGTCTTCTCTCTCTTTCAGTGTGGATGCTGGGGGAAAATAGCCGGGATGTATGTTGGAATAGTCGTGTGGAAGTACTGCATCAGCAACAGCGACTTTCATATTCTCCATATCTTCTTACACGCATCACTGTTGAATGATTGTAATACATCAACAAACTAAGAAACACTCCAACGTACGTGTGTGTATCAAAACTCGATTGACAGCGCTTACACACACACACACACATATTGTTTACACTTTCATTCTCATAAATAGTCATACTTTATTTTATAAATATAGGCCCAATTCTGTACATTCCCAAGGGCTGGCTCCTCTTCATTCTATGATCCAGCACGCCTCTCTGCTGCAACCCCCACACACACCACACCGTTGCATTTACTTTATCCCCACCCCATCTCTTTACTCCTTATACTTCAAAGCTATCAAAGGACAAATACGTTGAGCTTTATCTTCATGCCTTCACCACATGGCCCACTTTGCTTGCGGCCCATATTCCTCTCTAGCAACATCAATACAGACAGCCTTTGTTGAATAAAAAGCAAGCCTACAAAGGAATGCGAATGAGCTAAAGAAACAAAACCCAAGATGGCCATTCACAGCCGTGCTGTGCCCAAAAGCTCAACCAGCAGAACTGAACTAGAAGATACATCAAGGCTGTCAAGAACCAGAATGACTCTGGTTTTATTTGTTTTGATTTTTGCTAGCCCATCATATTATCACCCCAAACTATAAATCATCCACAACACCCCCTTCTTCCCAACAGCCCTATTTTTTCACTTTACACACGCACCAACACAACATTAATTTTGTATTGAAAATCCTACATTAAAATGTAATCAATCAATGATGATTAAAAGTTGACAATGAAATCTTGTGTGGGGCGAAAGCCAATTTATAGTGTGAGAGATCGTAAAGAAATAATATACTTGAGATAAGCAGCAAAGTATTTATCAACTAGTGTAGTTGCAATTTGGCAAGATTTCACTTGGAATTGAATCTATGGTAGGCAAAGATAGACTCTCTCTCTCTCTCTCTCAGGGTTTGCCCCAATCATCTGATATTTTATATGTAGCTTCTGGGGTTCCATTTTTGACCATCTTATGTTGGGGTTTGTGATATTATTTTAGCTGTGTTTTGAATTGACTTTGCTCTGTTATCTATTAGTTTGATTTAATTATATATTTTATAGTGTGATCTACAAGATAGACCAGACCTCACACTACCGCTTTTCATCGGTCTTTTTTATAGTAGATTTATCTTAATCTTGTGCTGGATCTTTGTGATGCTTGCTTAGTTCTTGTGCTTTGAGCAAGTAGTGATATGTTGTGATTTGGGGTTTCTTTTTCATGTGGATCGGTATGTTTTTAGCAAGATCTCTCTGATATATATACTTCAATACAATACTTATATTGCAATGCCAACAAATCTGTCCAATCCAAGACACAAACGTTGTCTTCATATATCATACTAACTTTGTGAAGAAAAGAGTCATCAAGGTTTAAGAAATTGAAAAATAAGCTAAAGCAATCATATATACACACACAGCAACAACAACAACAACAGCAACAGATTCTTCGATCTTTAAAGAGTTTTTACACAAAAAGGTACTGCCTAGTTGTGGTTGATCTAACCCCTAAAAAACTAATAACAACTTTCTGATCTTTAAATGTCAATTATGTAAAAAAAAAAACCCCCTTTTTTTAAATTAGAAGCATCCATACATATTTTTGTTAGTGTTGGTGGCAAGTTGGAAACAGCATGCGCTCTTGACAAAGCAATTTTTGCCACCACATTCTGGGCTTTTATAAGCAAAGACATCTTTTGCGACTTATCTTTGATGAAAATATCAGCCAATCATATCCACATGTTTTGTTTACTTGAGATGCTCGTCCACTAGTTTTGTTTATTATATTCCTCTTTTTAGATATTCTACTTTTCTCTGTCTGTCTACGTCTACGTCTACTTCTATGTGTGTGTGTGTGTGTGTGTGTGCGTGTCTTTGTGCGAGATTTGTTGATTTGACAAGTATATTGAGTTGGGCTGTGCTTTTACCTCTGTTTTTGCGTTCTATTCATTATTAGTAGCAGAAAGAAAAGAAGGAAGGAAAGAGAAGTTGTTAGTCCATTGTTGAACCAAATAACCTTCATTTCTTGTATACATCACCATCATCATTATCTCTTTGTTTTGTTTTCTAGCTTTTGATAAATTCTATTTTCTTACTTTTAACTACACACACACACACACACACACACACTCTCTCTCTTTCATTCCTATTTTTTCTTCTATTTATTTTCTTTTTATTTCCCAACATTATTCTTAGTAGTATTAGTTGTAGTAGTTGCTGTTGCGGTGATAGTTGTGGAGGTGGTGTTTTTTGAGCGTTTGTTTTCATAAGCTATCTCTAAATTCAAAATAGTCCATCCACTATTCTAAAAGAAAGGACATTCCAAGCGTATATATATACACACACACACATATATACATATATATACACATTTAAATTGACCAAAAGCAACAGTTTTATCACTTCACATAAAAGACCCCACGCGCTCTCTCTCTCCTTATCCATCGACATTTTATATATATATATATATACATATTAAAATATGGGCGCATTTGATGCTAGTTCGGTGGGAGGCAGAACCTCAGTTGCAAGTGTCCGTCGTGCTATCCAGAATCGACTTAATGGCCAAATATCTGGAAAAGGTAATGGTATAAATCTTAATGGTGGTGGAGGTGGTTTAGCCAGTCCAAATTCCTTAACTTCTTCACCAGGCGGTGGTGGTGGTGGTGGTGGTGGCGGCGGCGGCGGTGCTGGAAGCCGAAGAGCAAAGAAAGTCATACCAAATATGTTTGAACACAGCGATATGAACTTTGCTGACAAGAAATGGGTGTGGGTTCCTGACCAGAAAGAAGGATACATCGCTGGATATGTGATCAAGGAGCGTTCAGGGAGTAAAGTCGATGTCCGTCTTATTAGCGGCAAGGAAGTCACGGTTGATATCAACGATACAGAAAAAGTCAACCCTCCAAAGTTTGATCGAGTTGATGATATGGCCGATTTGGGCTATCTCAACGAAGCATCGGTTGTTCATAACCTAAAGCAAAGGTTTTTTGACGACATGATTTATACGTATTCTGGCCTGTTCTTGGTTGCGGTCAATCCCTATTATCCTTTGCCTATTTATGGCCAAGAGTATGTTACCGGATACAAAAACAAGAAGCGCAATGAGGTGCCTCCTCATATTTTTGCAGTCACCGATGCGGCGTTCCATGACATGCTTCATTCTAGAGACAACCAGTCTATTCTTGTAACGTAAGTGATGCGAAATATCTAGTAAATGTTTATTGCTTATATACTTAATGAAAGAATCAACCAAACTAACCGTGGTTAATCGTATCTACATTCATATACCAATTCGATAGCGGTGAATCGGGTGCTGGCAAAACCGAAAACACAAAAAAGGTTATCCAATACCTTACAGCCTTGGCTGGCGAAAGGCCTGTAAAAAACAACAGCCAATATGGCTATGGCGGGCTGGGAGGTACTCTAGACCAACAGATCCTCAGCACCAACCCAATCCTAGAATCATTCGGTAACGCCCAAACCATCCGCAACAACAATTCATCTCGTTTCGGTAAATTCATTAGGATCGAGTTCAATATGGCCGGTCATATAGCCGGTGCTCACATTGAATGGTACTTGCTAGAAAAGCCCCGTGTCACTCACCAATCCAAACTCGAAAGAAATTACCACATTTTCTACCAGTTCATGAGCGGCGCTTCCAAAGAACTCAAGGACAAATTGCTGATCGATAAGGGTCCAGAAGGTTACGCATTCACTCGTCAATGCAAAAAGACCATTCACGGCGTGGATGATAAGGCCGAGTTCAAGGATCTTATGAAAGCACTTGACACTACTGGGTTTACGAGTGACGAGCAATTCAGTTTGTTCAGAATCATCGCTGCCATTCTACATATCGGCAACATCGAGGTCCAATCAACACGTCTTGACGAAGCAGTTTTGAAGGAACATATTAATGCCGAAAAGGTTTGCCACGTGCTCGGCATCCAAGTAAACGACTTTACCAAAGCTCTTCTTCGCCCCAGTATCAAGGCCGGTCGCGACTGGGTAACTCAGTCACGCACTGCTGCGCAAGTCGTCCATTCAATCGAAGCTCTTTCAAGATCCTTGTATGAACGCCTGTTCAGTGCATTGGTTTCTCGCATCAATAACGCTTTGGGCCGCTCTAGTGGAAAGTCCACATTTATTGGCGTCTTGGATATTGCTGGTTTCGAGATCCTCGAAGTCAATACCTTTGAGCAACTGTGCATCAATTACACCAACGAGCGTCTCCAACAGTTCTTCAATCACCACATGTTCATTCTTGAGCAGGAGGAATATAAGCGTGAAGGCATTGAGTGGAACTTTATCGACTTTGGTATGGATCTTCAGCCTACCATTGATCTTATTGACCGCACAAAGCCCATTGGCATTCTTTCTTGTCTCGACGAGGAGTCAGTTATGCCAAAGGCCACCGACAAGACTTTCACCGAAAAGTTGCATAATCTGTGGGGCGGAAAGTCTTCGAAATACGAGGTTCCCAGATTTGCCATGGGCTTCGTTATTCAACACTATGCATCAAGAGTTGAATACAACACTGAAGGATGGTTGGAAAAGAACAAGGATCCACTCAACGAAAGTGTTACTCGTCTTTTGGCAAATTCTACCGAGCCTTATGTCGCATACCTGTTTGATGACTATTCATCTGATCCTCAGCAGACTTCATCATCATCATCATATGGATCTTCTTCGGGACCTGGTGGTAGATCCAACTTGGTCGGTTCGTCTACTTCATTAGCCAAACGTGCCGTTCCGACAACTCTCAAACGTGGTGCATTCCGCACCGTCAGTCAGCGTCACAAAGACCAGCTCAATGTTCTGATGGCCACATTGAACCAGACTCAGCCACATTTTGTCCGCTGCATTCTGCCTAACCAAGAAAAGAAGGCTGGTATCATCGACACCCCGCTTGTGCTAGAACAACTCAGATGTAATGGTGTGCTCGAAGGTATTCGTATTACCCGTCAAGGTTTCCCTAACCGTCTTCCATTCTCTGAGTTCCGCCAACGCTACGAGATCCTGGCTCCTGATGTAATTCCCCGCGATACATTTGTCGACAGCAAGCGGGCTGTCCAGATCTTGCTTGATGCATTCAAGATGGACAAGACCAAGTATAAGCTTGGTAACACCAAGGTATTTTTCCGTGCTGGTGTGCTTGCCGAGCTTGAGGAAGTGCGCGATATCAAGCTGTCTCGTATCCTGACGGATGTCCAGGCAATCGCTCGTGGTGCATTGTGTCGTCATCGCTTCCAGAGAAGAATTGACCAAGCCAAAGCCATTCGTGTCATCCAGCGCAATGCCAGAATCTACAACGAGCTGTGCAAGTGGCCGTGGTGGCGTTTGTATCGTAAGATCAAGCCTTTGCTCAATGTGACTCGTACTGATGAAGAAATGAAGAAAAAGGACGAGGAGATCAGAGAGCTCAATGAGAAGTTTGTCAAGGAGCTTTCCAACCATCAGGATATTTTGCGCGAGAGAGATGAGCTACGTCATACAAAGGAAGAGATTGAGCAGATCCTGATTAGCGAGAGAAGTGCTGCCATGGACCAGGAAGAAATTCTCAAGCGTACCCAGGAGAGAGAACTCAACTTAGAGGAAAGCCTCAAGGAGCATGCTAGTGAACTCGAACGCCTTGAAGAGCAATGTGAAGTCTTGAGTCGCGAAAAGATTGCCCTTGAGAAGGAATTGGCCGATGTTAAAACAAAGCTCGAAAATGAGGTCGGCTCTATGCGCTCTCTCGCCAATGAGAGAGAAGTCAAGAGTGCTAAACTCCAGGCCCTGGAGAAAGAGCTCGAAATCCAGAAAGGTCGTGCCCAGCTCTTGATAACCGAAAGAGATGAGGCATCTAGAAAGGCTGATGAATTGGCCGACCAGACCGCAAAGGATAAGGCCAGGATTTCTCAGTTGGAAACCGCAGTCGCCAAGCTCCAAGCTGCTATTGCTAACCATGAGGAATCAGTCGAGTTGTCCAAGAACGAGATTAAAAAGCACCAGTCCCGCCATTCTGATCTCGAGTCAGAGTTGACTAAAGTCTATGCTGAGGTAGAGGCATCCAACAAGCAAACTGAGGAGCTGAGGCAGAAACTTGAAAAGGTAGAGTCCCAGCTTAACGAGAGGTCTGCATCTCATAATGTAACTGAGAAGGAAAAGCGTGAGCTGGCCACCAAGATTGCTGCGTTTGAGCAGGAGATTGCAAACCATCTCAATGAAAGAAAGCGCTTGGTTGAAAACTCTCAGCGCCTTGAGCAGGAGGTAGATGAAATGCGCAGTCTCATGGAGCAGCGCGCCGATGAAGGTACGCGTGAATCTGAGCTTCGTAGAATGCGTGAGTCTGAACTTACTACACTTCGTGATGAGTTGAGTAAGGCCCACCAGTTGCTTGAATCCACCCGCAAAGCCCAGATCGAAGCCGAAGAGGCAATGCAAAACAAGATTGAGCAACTTGAGCATGAAAATATGGCTCTCAGGCAAGCACATGAAGAAATAGATGCCGCATACCGCGAGATAGATGCCAAGTTTGGTGACCACCAAAAGGCTCACTCTGACTTACAGGCTGCTAAACGCGACCTTGAGGCTCAGCTTGCTGAAACCACTAGCAAATCCCGTGAGGTCGAGAATGTATTCGAAGACATCAAGTCCAACAAGGAGGCTGTCGAAAAGGAACTTGAAGAGCTACGTTCTACTCTGGCCCAGCGTGATGGCCTTATTGAGAAACTGGAGAGCGAAAAGTCTCATCTAACCAATAGCCTAAAAACTCTTGAATCAACCACCAACCAAGCTTCCTCGGAAAAATCTAGCCTTGAAAACTCACTAAATCAGGCCCGTCAGGAAATTGAACAGCTCCAGTCTCGCCTGAGTGAAAGCGAAGGCATCATGGACGAATACCAAGTAAAGATCACTGAGCAGGCGGCTGAATTCGATAAACTCAAGGAGATTTACCAGGATGATGCCAATAAGCGCAATCGTCAGTTGGAGCTTGCCCAAGAAGAGGCCCTCGCAGAATTGAAGGATCTCAGGGAGGGCTATGATGAGTTGGAGGCTCAAAACACATCTAACGAAAAGGCAAAGACAAAGGCCATGGTTGAGATTGAGGACCTGCGACACCAACTTGAACAGCAGGAGTCGTACATTAATCAGTTGAAGCAGTCGACTGAGGATGTTGATGGGCAATTAAGCGCCGCTCAAAGCCAGATAGAGGAAGCCAACAAACAAAGACAACGGGCAGTTGACGAGTCCAGGAAGTACCAGAGCGAAGTTGAAGAGCTCAAGGCTGCTTTGGCTGATCGTGACCAGCAAATGAAGACTGTGCAAGGGCAAAAGGAGGGTCTCGAAAAGGAACTCCAAGGACTTATCAATGAGATTGGTGATGGTACTCGCAATGTCCATGACCTCGAGAAACAAAAGACAGAGCTCGAAAAGATTGTTGCTGATATAGAAAGCGAACTTCTTCGTGAAAGAGATGAGCATAGCAAGACACAGGAGGTCAAGCGTCGCTGGGAAGAACAGCAAGACTCTTTCAGACAGAAGCTCCAAGAGGAGACCAGTCAAAAAGAAAGGGAGTTTGAGGAAGGGCGCCTTCTTCTCCTTCAGGAGATCAGTACCCTTGGCGATAAGCTTGATGAAGAGGTGGCTCTTCGCCAGAAATGGGAAACCGAGAAGCAACAGCTTGAGGATCAGCTACGCAATCTCCACCAGTCAGTTGACCTGTCCAAGCAGAACCATAGTGCAGTTGATGAAGCTAAGCGTGAGCTAGAAGACAAGGTCAGACAGCTAGAAGTTGAACTCGAGTCACAGCTTGTTACACTCAAAGATCATGAAGCACTAGCCGTTCGCTACCAAAAGAAGTCCAACTCAATGCAGGATCAGATGGAAAAACACCAGCAAGAGGCCAGTCAGTTGAGTAGGGCCAACCGCCAGCTAGAGCGTAGACTTGAAGAAGTCCTTGCTGAGGCCGCCTACCATCTTGAAAATCGCAACAAATTGGATGCAAGATGCCAAGAGCTTGAGCACAAGATTCGTGAACTTCAAGACATGGCCAACGAGTCTGACCGCCGCAGTCGCAACCTCGAATTGACTCAAAACCAAAACAGCGAGGAACTTGAATACTACAAAAACAAGATCCAGCAGGAGATGGAGGAGCGCATGTCACAGCTTGAGGAGTCTCGCCATGCCCTCAACACCGCCCTTAGAGTTGCCCAGCAAGAGTTGGAGGACAAGAGAAACGAAATGGCGGACTTGGATCGCAGCTATGGGGAGCAACAGCAAGAGCTTCTACAGATGCGTCAGAAATTTGAGCAGGCCATCCAAGACAAGGAGCAGGCCGAAGCTTTGTTGTCCAAGCACCAGTCTGGTGAAGAAGAGCTAGCTCTCAAGCACAATGCACACATCGCACGCTCTGAAGAGCTAGAGAAGGCATATGCCGAGCTCCAGGAACGATTCTCTGGTATATCTTCTAGCCACGATTCATCTGAACATGCACGTATTCAAGCCGAAAAGAGGGCAGCATCTGCCACACAGGCGTTTGATGAGTTGAAGTCCGAATTAGACGATGCTTTGAGACGTTGCAGGAATGCTGAAGAGCACAGCAGCGAACTTGAGTCAGCCATGTTTGACTTGCAATCCAAGCTTGACGAGCATAACCTCAGCGCAAGTGAGCTAGACCATGTGCGCGAGCGCTTACAGAACGAGCTTAGTCAAATATCAGAACGCCACCTGAGAGATATCGAGGACCACGATTCTACGATGAGCGAGCTCCGCCAGAAATACCAGAAGGAGCTCCAAGAGCTGACCCAAGAATTGGAGGACGCCAAGAATGACCACCTCAGTCTGCGTGAAGCATACATACAGCTTGACAGCGTGGCTGCTCAAAAGACTCAAGAGATCGACAAGGCCTACGCTGCTGCCGCCAAGGCAAAGAATGATTTGAGTCTGGCTATGGGCAAGCTCGAGGAAATAGCACCCGCCTACGAAAAGGCCCGCGACAAGGCCAAGGATGCCGAAGAGAAGCTGACCGAAATGCATCACAAGCTCGAGTCAGCAACATCCGAATTGGCTGATGCCAATATGGTCCGCGAGGAGCTCCGCGTATCAAAGACTAAGCTAGAGGCACGCCTGAATGAGCTCCAGAGCAAGTACACTGAGGCATACAATAGCCGTCAGATGGCAGAAAAGGCAGCCCTACAGCTGGAGGATGAACTCAAGCTGCTCAAGGCCAAACTATCTGAATCATCGCACAGATCAACAACCGCCTCAGAGAGAGCAAACAAGCTTGATCAAGCTGTTAATGATGCCCTCTCTGCTCTCGAAAAGGAGCGTGAGGCCAACACTGTCCTTACAAGAGAACGCAACCAGCTTGAAAAGACCACAAAGGAGCTTCGACTACAGGTAGTTGATCTCGAATCAGCAGTGGTTGCTGCCAGAGCTAAAGAAAACAAGCGCTTTGTTCCACTCGACAGCGACCTTACTGGCCGCATCCAAGCAGAAGCCAAGGCGGCTAAAGATCAGCAGCAGACAATAAAGAGACTTGAGCGTCAGTTGCGTGAATTGCAGTACCAACTAGGTGAACGTGAGAAGTCCAAGCAAAGGGGTGAAATGGAGCTTCAGAGGCTGGGACAAAAGATTACCAGGCTTGAATCGCAGCTAAAGGAATACGAAAGCATTGAGCAGGAGCTTTCAATTGCTAAGCGCAGATCAGACCGTGAGTGTGCTGAGAGCAAGGAATTGGCTGCCAGACTCCGTAGAGAACTTGACAACCTGCATTCAAGGATAGGAGCCTCAACACCAGTCAGCCTCAATGGTAGAAAGCTGAACACAACAGCAATTGCAGCAACTGGCGGTGGGGTTTCCCCGGGTCGTTATAGCTAAAATCCAAACCACTTTCGGTGTCACACATTCCTAATATACCAGATATATTTTTCTTTTTATTATAACTTTCTATTTTTATTGATTCCTATTTATTTTTTTACGGCCAGACATTTAGTGCATTATTTTTTTTAAAAGTTCTACTACACACATTTTATTTTTTATAATACAAACAAACGCACATAAAAATAATTTCTCTCTGTTGTGGGGGGGGGGTTTAGTTTGCTTTTGACATTTATACCAGTGGCTTTAGCGATTGATAGTATAGCCTACACAATAATGGCAATAATTGTGTGTTTAATTATGCATGTTTAGTTTTGACACTATATACCACATAGCAGCTAAATTATTAACACCTTTCAGAAATCAATTTTCACGCATTTATACTAAAGTAATGTAAATGAAAACACTATTTTTCTACCAAATGCACACATAAGCATTACTCCTTTTGTATTCCTTTTTAGTAGATTAAATAACATGAATTTGCATATGGGTCATAATTTATGAAGGGTGACTTTTGGTGGCTGCTGATCATAGGGTGATAATCACCACTGATTAGCGGC
>JANBPU010000157.1:0-37766 GCA_027575805.1 Mycoemilia scoparia | reverse complement strand
GGATATCCATTTGGCTGTGATTGCGCCTATAATCTTTGGCCACCAAAAGTCGCCCTTCAAAAATTATTATCTATATGTGGCTTTAGGTTAGATTCTATTTATGCTAGGCTATTCGGCAATTCCAAGAGCCATGTTAATAACCATTGGGAAAACCCAAAGATGTAAATTGTAATCACAGATCAGTTGATTATAATCAACACACGCGTATATGCAACGTGCTTGTGTTTTGATGACAACCCTGCTAGTAATGGGATTGTTTAATTGTTTGAAACAGCTTAGCATGACTTTTTCTTCGTAGTTACAATCACAGAGCATATTTCTTCTTACACGCTTAACAATAAGACACATAAAGTATTCACTACTATAATCATATAGTTTTTGCCTTTCAAGCATCTTGGTAGGCCTTATTTTAGTTTGAAGAACAGTACAATTGGAAACCTAGTCCCATTGCCTCTTCAGAATATTTCTCATTATTGAGTGAGAAAACTATATATACACACACATATATATATATATATATATATATGGCAGCTGAAACGCCAAGATCAACGAGAAGCTTGCGCACTCGTACAAGCGTTATCAGCCCGACTAAGACTCCGACAAGCCCAAAAGGTACTACTACAACTTTTGATAGCAAAGCTAAGCATGAAAAGACCTATATATATACATATAGCTAATCTGGATAAGCTATTTTTCTATTTATACGAATTTTATCACAATTGTAGGGAAGGGGAAGCAAAGTCGACGACAGTCTACTAAAGTACCAAGATCGGCAACAAAACGACCTGGTTCTAAATTGCTGACATCGCCTCTTCGAAAGCGAGTTAAAATAGGTAGTTCTAATGATAATAGCAGTGAGGATGAAAATGAAAAGCGGGCACAACTTAAAACAAGGCAGCGTTCAAAGAGGGCTCAAGAAGAGGAAGAGGAAGAGGAAGATGAAGGCGAAAATGCCGACGAGCAAGAGGAATCAGATGATCATAATGACAATGTCTCTGACGCCGAACCAGAAAGTAGCAGTAGTGATGAAGATTCTGACGGTGTTGATGAGTATGTTGATAGAAGTACAGCTAAAGGCAGAAGAGGTCGGGGAAGAGGAAGAGGTGGTGTATCTGGTGTAGCATCTACACGAGGAGGAAGAAGAGGAGGTCGAGCGAGTAAAACCGCAGGTGTTGCTGAAGTTAGCACATCTCCCAACATGCAATCTGGATGCGATCTTTTTGGTAAGTCTCAAATTATTGTATATCATCTTGTCATCCTTGTATACCCATGTTTACCCTGCTAACATTTATGCTGACATCTTCAAAATTATTAGATGCCATTGTTGATAACCAGACTTCGCTAAAGCAGCAAGCTACTGATTGGATCAGCTCATACAGAGAATCGCCATGCGATGCTATATGCGAACTGGTAAACTTGGCATTCAAAGCTGCTGGTTGCCCTGGCGCTATCCTTAGCCAAGCTATTCAGGATGAGGATGGTTCTGTAAAGGACACTGTGGATGAACTTTTTTCCCAATGCAAGTCTCTTCTTAAAAGAGGACGCAATGCTTCTACTGTAGATACTTTAAACCAAGGCCTTGGGGCTGACTATCCACTAGCTAACAAAGCCAAAACATTCAAGAAATTCCAAAAGAACGTACTTGAGTTCATAACACAGATAATGACATCAGGACAGCACAGACTGGTTTTTGGTGAATCCGAAAGTAGCGAGTTTTGTTCACCTGAAGGATCTCTATCATATTTTATAACAATATTCACTTCATGGATATTTGAAATGGCAAATAGTACTTACAGACCATTCCGCCACGTTGCTACTGTGTTTGGTCTACATTTGCTTTCAAGCTTGGTAAGTATTCGGGTTCGCCTTGAAGCTGACATTGTTACTGCCCAGCGTCAGTTAACAAGCCTCCGAAATAAAAGTTCTGCCACAAGTGGGAGGAGCCGAAGAAAGAGCTCTGGATCTACAACCAATCCTCATCTGGAAAGAGCAGAGCAGCATGCCAACGAGGTCAGACTGCAAAGATCTGCCACAATTCAAGCACTTTCGCATATGTTTGATGGTCTTTTCAAGCTGCGTGTCAGGGACATTGACCCTCATCTTCGCATTGAATGTATCAACCATCTTTCTCAATGGATCAGTCAAGATCCAAATGCCTACCTTGAGTCTCGCTATACTCGTTACTTTGGCTGGGGCTGGAACGACAAGGATGCAAAGGTACGCGAAGCGGCTCTTGTTGGAGTATCTAATGTTTATAAAAGCGGTGGTTCCACGATTGCTACTGGACTCAGATCTTTTATGCAGAGATTTGGCTCTCGGTTGGTTCAAATTGCTGTTTCAGACACTGATCACAAGACCCAGATAGCTGCCCTTAATCTTCTTAATATAATGAAGGACGATGGGTTACTGAGCAGTGACAGCATACTCACTTGGGGTAAGTTGCATGGTGGTGCTGGTGAGGATGGGGTCGATGATTCTGATTCAAAGGGCAATAAATCTCAATCCCAGCGAGGTCGAAAGGGCAAAGGAAAGAAGGGGAAGTCCTCCACCGGTTGGTCCCTTAGCCAAGATATGCTTCAATCAGATAGTGACTCAGACAATGATACCAATAAGTCCAGCTCTAAAGATGGGCCTATTGTATTTGGAGCTGAAGTTTTGTCCATGGCATCCTTTACTAGTACGACAGACAGAGATGAAGACTTATTCCCTTCTCATCCAATAATGAACTACGTAGCTCCACTTTTGTTACATACAAATGTACATGTGCGTAATGCAGCAACACCACTTGTTCAATGGTGGATAAAGTCAGAGTGGATACCATTTATTGGCACTAGAGTGAGCGAGACAATTGGTTTTGACGAAGGGGACGAAGATTCTGATGCCGAAGACGGCCTAACTAATGATACAAACAACCAGGATGACCAACCAAGCTCAGAATCCACTATTGACAATACCATCAACATATCATTTGATCTTATATCTCGAAACATCTCTGAACTTCATTCCAGCAATCCATCATTACGCAAAAACAATCTAAAGGTTTGGCTAAATTTCAAAGCAATTTCTGCCTTCCTCAAGCACCTTGGTACCCTGTCTAACAGCAAGAACGATAATAGTGATGAAACCACAAATGCTCTTAAAGCTATTGAAACTAAAGACAGTATTTTAAAGAGGGCGCTTGATGAAGAAACCAACTGGTCAATGCTTGAAGATTTTGCTTCCTTTTCAGCCACAGGATCAAGCCTGAATGAAAAGCTAAACACTTCTCGTCTTAAAGCTGGTGCTTCTGCTTTGTGGCATGAATTTAATAAGTTCCAAAACATCATAAATTTGGCAGACTATATATGCCTCGACCATTCAGAGTCCACTCAACAAAGCCAAGACAATCAAGCAAGAAACGATATTTTTCCGGATGGTCGTTACAAGCTTACTCAGGAAGAGGAAATTGCTATCTTATATGCATTTTCTTCCTGGATATCCGAATATGAGGGTTCATTAACATTAAAGTTAGCAAAGGAGAAGCGGAAGGATGGCCGCAAGTCACTTGAATCGCAGCTTGAGGGGCCATCACGTATCCTAGTAAATAGGCTCGACGGGCTCTTGAGGCGCTATTCTGGTAACCCGCAGGCAATTGTCCCACTGTTGGACATAATGTCCAATAGTTTGAGGTGGCAGGTCTTTTTTGACATGAAGCAGATTCCAACGCTTCAAAAGGTTGCAGAAATGCTTTTGAGTCTTCTGAATCGTCACATAGATAGCTTTTACATTGTTGCATCATGTGTCCACATTTTGGGCGTTATCGATGATCTTGGCTTACTAAAGTATGGATCCAACAACCTCAACTTTGACTCCAATCTCGACCAACTAGACTTTGAGGATTACGAATTGAAAGATATTATTGTTCCTGCTGTGGCCGATGGAGACGAAGACCAAGAGAGCGATGTCGGAATGTATGATAGCCCCAGCGAGGAAGAGGAGCAAAGCGACCAGGATGAAAATAATAGAGATACGGATCCCCAAGGTGCAGATAAGTCCGAAAAAGAACTTCAGAGAAAAATTCGCCGTAGAAGGCTTGGAAATGAGGACCCAACCATTCCTGGTCCACTCATAAAGCTAGCGACTGCTCAAGCCATACGTATGCTCTTGCAATCAATTGGTAAACTCGTAGAGGGTACTGATATTGCAGAGAGGCTTCCTCAAGATCCACTGCAGCTTATAAGTTTGCCATCAGACGAGCTTATACAAGATATCCAGAGCGCCAAATTTAGTAGCATCAGAAATGACGAGCTTTACCAGTCACTGACTCTTTTGAGGATGCTCATCAGAGAAAAGAATATAGTCAACTATCTTAGCATCATACCCAAATCCAGCCATGGTGACGACACATATGGTGAACAAAATCGAAGCCGTGGCACTATTCAGTGGATTGATATGTTCTTTGCTCGACCCAGTATAGTATTTGGGGATAATGAGCTTTTCACCACTTTGTCCGCATTGGACATATACTACCGATTTGTCCTTTGGTCGTCCTACAACCTAAACTCGGCCATCTCAAAGTACACCGAATCAGTCTTAAGTGCATCTAGTCATGATCTCGGTGCAGATGACAGTAATGCTCCACCTGAAGGTGCTCAACAGGGAGATAAATCCAAAAACCCAGGATTAGATAGCGACTGGAGAGAAATAGTATCTCTCACCGAAAGACTGAAGGCAGATAGAGATAGACTCCATGACTCCTGTGCTCTCATTCTTAGCAACCTTGATAGTGGCGTTGATGCGGCTTCGTACGAGCCTACTTCCGCCATGTTCCTGCATGAAAGGGTACTTTGTATTCTCGCGCAAGTATACCAACTCTTTACTGGCGACCTGGTTAGGAGGCCTGCTCAAATTGACTCTTCCAACGATCCAAGTGAAAACAGTAGACTAGAAGCTGTATTGCAGCTCAGAAAGAAACTCACTCTACTTGCGCCTCAGAATGTCTACCAAAACCTTTCTAAATGTATTACGGAAACCCAAAAGTGCTGGATTCATCGACTGGAGAATGTACACAATGATCTGACCAGGGAGGGTTTGGATATTCTGCCAGCAGATCTGTTTGCCATCCTTGAGCCACACTATAAGCATGTACTCGACTGCACTGCAGCATGGGCACAACTCCTCTTGGCATCAATAATCCCAGTCTCTTATGTGTCACTTATTGGAAGGTATCTGGGTAGATCTGGACTAGAAAATTCAATAAAGAACTGGGAAAAGGAACTAAGGAGTAACAAAGCAAAGAAGTCTACCGAAAAGAGCAGAAAGGCTCCAAAGGCTGGATTTGTTTCCCTAACTGCATATGACCACTTGATCCAATCTACAGTTGAGGGTCTCAAGTTGCGATTAACTATCCAGGCTACTCGTGAAAACACTTTGGACTCATTCTTTAATACAATGAAATCCATTTTTGAAGAATCAACAGGGCTGAAGACTAAAGACGACACAGAATCTGAACAACCATCTACCGATAGTTGTTTGGAATCCCAGGAAGAACCAACACGCCATGTAGTGACCTTCTCTAGGATGTTTTCATCAGCTGCTCGCACCGCATTCCCACAACCAGTTAGTAGTGCTGTAAATAAGGCCGGACTTCGCTCTGCCGCTTCAACACTAGCGCCGCCACTTATTGGACAATTGATGGTTAAGATCCATAAAGAATGCATAACCTATATTCTTGATTTAGTAAATGACAACATGCCCACTAGCGAGGGAAAAGGTGAGGATCAAGAAGTCTTGAAGAAGCAGGAATATCTTTGGGCTGATGTCGTGAATTTGTGGTTTACGGCACTAAGCCAAATGGTGGTTGGAATCATGCGCCCACGACATGCTGAGCTAGTAAACACATTCCTCCATGAGGAACTTGAAAAGAGGAACCTTAAGTCAAAAATCCGCGAGGATTCAGGAAACGAGGAAGAAACAGCAGATCAAGAGGAGAAAACGTCAGTGGCAATTCTTGCTGAGCAAGCAGTGTTGCCCTACCAGCGAAGCCTCGATCGTGAGTTAAGTAAACTATCTGCCATTAGAGAAAGAGTGGCAGCTACATCTGTTATATCACCAATGTCTGGAGGGCCTCCTGAAACTCAAAATCCAGACACCACAAAGATGCTAGAGGACTCTCCTGCTCCAGAAACACCCAGCAGACCCGATAAAACCAACCATGAAAACAATGAAATGGAAATCGAATAGTATATGCATATAAGGTTCCCCATTTTTGTTTAATTTCTTTTTACATTATTTTAGTATACATTTCAATATTAGTTTCTCAATATTCAAAACCAGTTATCATCCCAGTTCCTTTAATAGATGGGTTAGATTCTGTTTATCTGGGTGATTATTTTTGAAGGGTGAACATTTATTAGTAAAACTGGACATTCATTTGGCTGTGATTACGCCTGTAGTCACTGGTCATCAAAATTTACCCTTCAAAAATTATTGCCCATATACAGTTACAGATGCCGCTAAATCACAATTATACCTATATTTATTCTTGCTGTTAGCTTATTCATTGTTAGTAGTACTTTTCAAATATACATTAACGGATCAAAACTCTTGGAGTAGGAACCGCTCAGGAGTTCTAAAACTTGGGTATAATATAAAAAGGGTAGTTGGGTACACATGTGCTTTATTGCAAAACAAGAATAGATTCTAAAATTTCTGTCTATAGACAAAAAGATACCATGAAGAAAACATGAAACTAAAGCTATACAATCTGATTAGTCGTACATGTCATCGTCGTCGTCATCATCATGTTGTACCCGGCCAATATTTTTAAATCTATCCACTAATTTGGACTGGCCTCCTCCTTGCGAAGAGCCACTTCTGCCTTGATTTCCCAGTGTTCTTGGTGTCCGAGCACCTTGGGAATCACTACCGGGGGACGAAAATGAGGGGAATTTGTTACCACCGTTATTAATACTCATAGGAGGGACAGGGTTTTCACTAGGTGCACCAGACTTGGAGAGGTTGATTTTGCCGCCAGTATCTTTGGAAAGCTTCTGGCTGTCAGCAAAGTCCTCGTAATACTTGATCTCTCCGGGGCTTACTGAACGGCGACCATGTCGCAATGCCTCTTCCATGTGCTTGGGCTGAATTTCGTTAACAATATCAGGCAATGATTCTGGGTCGATCTTGCCATCATTCTCACCGCCGTCCTGCCCATCACCTTCACCTTCGCCGTCTTCGCCACCACTCTGTCTCTGCTCGTGGATGCCCATGTCAATGTCTTGGCGGATGGCGTTTCTGCATGCTCTCTGGCAGATCTCGGTAAGATCTGCACCAGAAAAGCCTTCAGTATACTCAGCAATCAGTTCAAGATTGATGTCTGGAGAAATCGGTGTGTTTCTGAGGGCAGCCTTGATGATGGCAAGTCGTGATTTCAGATCAGGAAGAGGGATGTATACCAGCTGGTCAAGTCGACCGGGGCGAAGAAGAGCTGAATCGATCTGGTCGGGTCTGTTAGTGGCACCCATCACAAAAACGTTCTTCTTGGCATTCATACCATCCATCTCGGTCAGGATCTGGTTGAGGACTCTGTCCCCGCTGCCAGAGTCTCCAGGATTAGAGCCACGTGCCTTGCCAATAGAATCCAATTCATCGAAGAATAGGACGCAAGGGGCAGCAGCACGAGCCTTGTCGAACACATCACGGACATTTGCTTCCGACTCACCGAACCACATAGTGAGAAGCTCAGGGCCCTTGACGGATATGAAGTTGGCCTGGCACACGTTAGCAATGGCCTTGGCAAGTAGTGTCTTACCACACCCAGGGGGGCCATAGAGCAGTACGCCCTTTGAAGGAGACATACCAAACTTCTCGTATTTCTTGGAAAACATGACGGGATACTGGACTGTTTCGCGGAGCTCCTGTTTGACCTCTTCAAGGCCACCGATATCGTCCCAGGTGACGTTGGGGATCTCTGCCGATGTTTCACGAAGAGAGGAGGGCTCTACCATTGCGAGGGCTCTTCCAAAGTTCTCCTCAGATACAGCCATAGACTCCAAGACAGCAGCATCAATCTTGTCATCCTCAAGATCAATGTCATCCAACTTTTCGCGAATCTGATCCATTGCTGCTTCTGAACAAAGTTGAGCAAGATCAGCACCAACATAGCCATGTGTTTCATCAGCAATCTTTTTGAGGCTGATGTCCTTTTCAAGCTTCATCTTTTTGGTGTGGATCTCGAGAATTTCTATGCGGCCTTCAGTGTCTGGAATGCCAATGTCAAGTTCGCGGTCAAAGCGACCAAATCGGCGAAGTGCTGCATCAATAGAGTTGGGACGATTGGTGGCCGCCATTACAATAACATTCTTTCTGCCCTTCAGGCCATCCATGAGAGTAAGCAATTGGGCAACAACACGGCGCTCGACCTCACCGTTTGTTTTGTCGCGCTTGGGTGCAATGGAGTCGATTTCATCAATGAAGATGATAGCAGGACTGTTCTTCTCAGCCTCCTCAAATGCCTTACGGAGGTTGCTTTCGGACTCTCCTGCCATTTTAGACATTACTTCGGGTCCATTGATTAGGAAAAAGAAGGCACCGGTTTCGTTGGCCACAGCACGGGCAATGAGGGTTTTACCAGTACCTGGTGGACCATACATCAGAACACCCTTCGGTGGCTTAACCCCCAGAGTTTCGAATATCTGTGGATGACGAAGAGGAAGCTCCACCATCTCACGGATCTGTTGAAGCTGCTTGCGGCAACCACCGATATCTTCATACCCGATCTTGTCAAGGCTATCCTCTTCGCTACGATCAAGGGGTTCAGCCTCATAGTCAATTGCTGTTTCAGTTCCAATAATACCATAATCGGACTTAATACCATTAACCTCAAGGTCAATAACCTTGAATTCTACCTGAATCATTGACCCTGAAACCGTAAACGAATCTCCAGTATGGAGAGGCCTGAAGTTATCCTGGAAATATCCCTGGAGATGGCTACTAAACAAATCGCCAGTCACATTCTTTATAGTGTCGGCGTATGCAGCAATGGATACAAAGGATGCTACTGGGAAATTATCGACTTTCTCAATCGATACGATATCATCCATTTTCACGTTCAAGTTTTTCCGCATCACCCTGTTCATCAGGACCTCGCCATCTCGAGCCACATCATTGGCTATTACGATAGCAGCAGTTTTTGAACGAACTTTGCCAGTCAAAATTACATGCTCACCCCCAAACATGCCAAGTTTTTGGAGTCTGGTGGGGGACAGCATTACGACTGAGTTGTCTCCATCACGGCCACAGTCATTAACTCGATTTCTTACTGGGTTGTTGGCCACAATCTGATCCTTTTTTTCTTCCTCACTGACCTCCGTTTTCTTACTGGTCTTGGTGAGCCTTTCCTTGATGTTATCGAGACCCTTTTTGCTAAAAGTATTTCAAGTTAACAGTTTTATTGTTAAGACGCTGTATAATAGACGTTGATGGGAAACATCAAAAGCCTTAAAAGTCAGATTGTATAGTTGACGGTCATACTTACGCTTTACCACGTTTAACCATATTTGGATAATTCAAATGGCAAATTTAGTTATAGTGTTTGAGGTTATTGATACTAGTTAACAAAGTGAAACTTGGAGTTTTATATCTATGAATTGTAGATTCAAAGATAGTTCGAGAGAAATAAAGTAAATGTCTTGGAATAAAAAATTCTGCCCATGTCATATTTATAGCTGCTTTTCAATAATTCTTACGTAGATGTAATGTATCTATCTGCAAGGTAGAGCATCAAGTCACACTAAGTCAAATAAAAGTAAATTGGTTTTTAGATGCTAATTGTTACTTGAATCGTAATTTTAAATTATATATTGCTTTGAATTTTTTGTAGCTACCCTTTGATTGAAGCATCAAAGGACATTAATAAACGTAGTATTTACACGTAAGTACTAAAATGAGTTTTAGAGTGCCATGAGATGATGATGTCTATAAAAGTGTCTAAAAGCCCCCCTCAGAAATTTGATTGGAAAGCAATAAAAAGTAGTGTCCGAAAGGACAAGATCTCTTTGAATGTTTCACACTACATTACTCCAGCTTCATTTCACCCAACTCCAAAAGAAGGATCCTTTTTCTATTATGTAATTGGTGTGAAAGGTGTCATTAGCCTACATTTTTCCTATTGGTTCATAATAGGCCTGGAATCAATGCTAAATTCAAATAATGAATGATGTCGAAACTTGGGCCAAAATAACAAGTGCAGCACATGTTTGAAGTACACCCACTCCCTCACACACATACTATATGGGTGGTTATTTTTGAAGGGTAAACATTTATTAGTAAAATTGGACATCCATTTGGCTGTTATTGCGCCTATAATCATTGGCCACCAAAATTTACCCTTCAAAAATTATTGCGCATATGGATCATAATTTTCGAAGGGTGACTTTTGGTGGCCAACGATTATAGGGGAAAACACAGCCAAATGAGTGATCACAGCCTGTTAGCAAATGGCTACCCTTCAAAAATAGCTACCCATATGCTGCATTTAATAGTGAGGATAAGGATGGGTGTCAATTAAAGCAAAAATATATAGGTAATAATTTTCGAAGGGTGAAAGTTTACTATTAAAACTAGACATCCATTTATCTGTGATTGCCCCTATAATCAGTGTTTACTAAAATTCACCCTTCAAAAATTATTGCCCATATAGTTCATTAAATGTTGTAACAGGCCATGTGGAGGAAATTTTCATTTATTTGTTTATATTTTTAAAAGACTACAACACAACACAGCACAATATTCCAAAGTCTATGTATACTCTATTGTAATATTTTTAGGCAGAAGCACTGAGTTGAGAAAGTTTGGTCAACTTGTCACTGACTTCCTTGTTAACCTGGAAGAACTTTGAAACACAACGATCCAAGCAAACCGATTCCCCTTTGGTCAATTCTTCATCATTGTATTTTTGTAAGATGCATTTCTTGTGGCAAGCATCTCCAAGTCTATATATTATTTAAATATTATTAGATAAAGATTTTCTTAATGTTTGGACTCTGTATTTGTAACAAATACTGAAGAAATTTTCATATTTCTGTACACACAAGTGTATTCCACAAATTATAGTGATAAAATAATAATACTAACCTTGTGAACATATCAGTGACCATCTCAAGTTCTTGTTCAGCAGCAGCATATTGCATTTGTGGATCCATACCAGCACCAGCAGCACCCATTCCACCGAAACCTCCAGGCATACCACCAACTGGAGCCTGGGGTTGTTGTGTCTTGTTGTTGCTGTTACCACCACCGAATAGACCAAACATTCTTTTGAATCGATATCAAATTACCCAAAAAGATAGAAAGTATTTAATGCTTATCATCATATTGATTGCCATTTTCAATAAAGCAGGACAAGAGTATGATCAGTGCTTAAGTATTATGGGTTGATGGATTTTTAGTATATTGATGCCAGTCATTTTATTTATAAAAGTGACAACTAAGAAAAGAATTGCAGAAAGAGGAGAAATCAAGGTATCATAGTTACTAAACATTCTTCAAAATTAGCTTAATATTTAAATTCTTTTTTATTAGTTCATGTAAAATGGAAATTTTAGATGAATAAAAAACAAAAGAAACATAACCAACTTCTGATACTAAATAGAGCACAAGCTAAAAAAAGACCAATGATTTCTGCTGGAGCCAAGATGTGTTATATAAAGGTTGTGTTATCAGTGTTGATAGCAGATACTAGTTGAACATTAATGCCAGTACCCTGATGGCTTCAATCAGCACTATTGGCAGACCTGATCTGTTTTTTGTATCCATAGATTCTAGGATCTGGTGAGTTAGGTCGATTTTGGCATCACTCTATTTAGTTTCTGGTATCTGGTAATTGACTGGCTTTTCCCTGGTAGTGGAAAGAATAGTATGGGGAGGAGTAAGGTGAGAGTGTCCCTCTTTATCAGTTGTAGAGTTTGTAAATGAAATGATAATATAAATAGGAATTCCAATTTCAATAGCAGTCGAGGCTGGTATGAGGACAGTATCATCACAACCATATGGGAGATTATTTTTGAAGGGTGAAAGTTTACTAGTAAAATTGGACATCCATTTGGGAATAATTGCCCTTATAATCATTAGTCACCAAAATTTACCCTTCAAAAATTATGATCCATATATACAATTTAATAACCACAGTCGCTCATAATTTGGTAAAAGTTCGTGATGCTTTGGGCAAAATGGGACCCCATGAATTATATATGGATTGGCTGGTGATTGGGCCAAACCCGAGGAGGCCCCATTTCTGCCTACCATAGATTCGATCACTAACGAAATCTTCCCATTTACTATACACTCATGAAATAAATTAAAAATGCAATATTATGGTGTTGAAGCTATGCAAAGTTTCAAAGTTCAGTGAGTCGCAGTGAACCTTTTATGAAGATTAATAGTGTGATAAATGAGAAATAAGACCACTTGAGAGATATCGTTCATCCAACCTCATGTCCTGTATTTATAGATGCTCCCAACAACAAGTATTGATGCCCACCGTAGAAGGCATCTATATGATGCTCCAGCATCTCTTATCTAGATGACACCCAGATCAAGACCAAAACACCTGTTGGAAAGGCTTAGACGTTTGGACCTTCTGTGGTAAGCCCAAATAGTAACTGTATGGCATGTTTATCTCCAACTGTTATAGGAAACATTGCAACAATGCCTATGATGTTTTTCCAGAATTCGCACTGCCAATATTTAGTACCTGTTTCAACGCCTTATCTTCCTACACCAATTTTCTTTATGTATAAGCCATTTAAGCCATTAACCAAATTTCACATGCTGTATAATCATGATAAATCCATATAGGCAATTTATCATAGCCTGTTGTTGCGTGGCTAGCTGTTAGGGGAAAATAGTAATAGGCATTTGCTTCTACTCGTCCATATATACATATATATATACTTGGATATTAAAGCAAAGGCATCTGGTGTCTATTCACACATATAGGGATAAGGATTTTACAGTTTTTTCTTTCTTTACCAAATACAAATGCCACGGCTTTGTTATGATCACTTTTAAGACCTTATTCAAAACACAATTAGAAAAGATTAAAGAATCAACAATGTTAAAAATGAATATCAGACATTGAATAGCAATCTATTAGGACTTGATTAGAAAGTTTTCAAATATTTATCTACAATTCAACCTAAATGTATTGGCTGGCATTTAGAATAGAATAAATATGATATGAGGTTGTGGGAAAAGTGAATATAATGGATAAATTGTTAAATTCAATGTGGCTATAAATTCTTTGTTTTTTGTGGTTTGATCCAATTATTATACCCATACACTTAGATAAAAGTATATAGATAGAGTGCTATAAATAATGGAATGAGTAAATTGGGGGATTGCTATCTCTCTTACTATTACCTCTGACAATAACAGCTTATGCTATTTACAGATTCTGGAATCAATTTGTCCATCAACATAAAAGTAGTTCACTCTTTTTACTGTTTTAAAGCTTGGATATAATGAATAAACCAAGTGTACACAAAAAACATGATACAAATGGTAGAGAAAGAGAACCCGAGTCTAGCGAGTAAATGAGATTGGGAGAAAATAGTCATATTGAAGTAACCTTGTCTAGAACCACAGTTGGTGAACCGTTTATAAAAATGGAAACAACTTCACGAAAACCCTAAAAGGCTGAGCCAGAAAAAGCGACTGAATGAAAGCCAAAGAATATTGATTTGTATTCTGGTAGTTGTTAATACAACACGCCAACACTTGGGAAAAAGTCTAAATCTTTTTTTGTACATAATCTCATTATACGAAAATCATTACACATGTTAATGTTCTTCTATTATTACTACTGCTCCTTCTGATTCAAGCCCATGCTTAAACAAAGTTAGTTACAAAAGATGTACGTGGCTGAGTAATATCAAATGTTTGGAAAATGTAAAGAAAGCAAGGAGTAAATCCAAAATAAGTTTCATGGTAATTGTGATGATGGGAAGGACATCAACTGGAAATAATATCACCATTATAATTACTGTGGCTTTTCTCTTTGGTGCCAATGAGCAACAAGAGCACCAAACGCTTGTTTTCATAAACAAATAGAAGGACGAAATACAGCATAATAATCTAACCATACAAGATTCTCCCACGTTTACAAATTAGGATAATATAAGAGATAAAAACAGTACCAATGTCTGTGTGTAGGGAGTAGAATAATTTGGTGTTCTGAAAATGATATTTGAGTATTTGGCCACCAATATGCATAATGCACGCTCACACATTTATACATATATAATTCACGAATACCTGGGCACACATAAACAGTCTTTTAGGCAAACCACTATATTCTTGATATGGAAACAGGTCATTGATTGAACTAAAGATGCAAGGTTAAATACGAATAAAAGAACAAAACACTCTCCATACCATAAAAAGCTTAACTAGAAGGGTTGGTTGTGAAATTGGCTGTTTGACCTACTATTAATTCAACCATTAAGAGAAAATAAGCATTGGTACAGGTTACACTCATGTACACCAACGTATTATATAGGCACATTTGTATGTACATACAGCTGCTGCCTACATTAAAAAGAATATACATCAAATGACTAAGTAAGGAGAAACTCGAAAAAATGTATTTGAAACTCTTTTTTATTGGAAGCTTCGGTATAAACAATTTAAATCCAAAATCCCCTTTTGAAATAACCATTACTGCTTCTGTCTTTGAAATTCTTCTCAAAAGAATAAGAAGCATATGCATGCATGCCACAAATATATACATACATATATATATATGTATGTATGTATATATTTGTGAGGAGAGAACAACAGAAAAAAGTTTTGGCGTGTTCGTGTAGCTAGGTAAATAATCAGGTAAGTAAATGAAGCAAATGTGCATTTAAAATAGGTTAAAAATTCTTGATTTAAAAAGTAAATGTAATACTAGATTGTCAGTGACAATACCATATTTGACTGGCTGGTAAATGGATAAGCAAATAAACAAATTCGATATTCCCACACTCACTCACACATTCACACACATACACAGATTTATAAAAATACAAGCTCTCTCTCATGCATTTACTAATAATGAGAACTTTTAAATCCTCGATTTTATTGTTCATTCTTATTTGGTAGTATCTGAATTTTGAAAAAAAATATATCCTTGCATGAATACATACATATTCAAGAAGGTCAGAGGGATTAGTATTACTACGGAATCCACAAAACCTCAATATCTTTTACATTTCTCTAATTTATCCAAGATTGTAAAAGGGGAGGATGATTTGTTTTTTTGATATATTAAAAAGTTTATGGGAAAATTTAACCTGACCGATTGTCCATTACAACGACTATGAACAAATTATAATACACAGATGCTTTCCTATTTAGATAATAACGCCTGTTGTTTACGCGCACATGTGTATGTCTTATTGGTACTTTATTCTTTATCTCCAGTGTTATTATTTCATGATAAAATATCGCATCAACCAATAAATTAAATAATGGCTGGCGTAATCTGAAAATAGTATAGATGTAAGGTTATAATATAATTCTCAGTATTTTAATACAGGCTATAAAGAGACGTGATTCCAAGCGCTTTTTACCTTTCAAAATTTTCATGAATATGATTGATATTCTAGGAATAGACCCAAGCAATAGCCATTCTACTTGACATGATCCTTTAGAGTTTGAGCATGTTGAAAGAATTAGGAAATGTTGTATTTACAACCGACCTAGTCACAATACCTAGACTCGTTCTACTTATAACCCATACTGATACATTTATATGGGTAGTTATTTTTGAAGGGTGACCAATTGCTAATCAATTGTAATTGCCCCTATAATCTGTGGCCACCAAAAGTCACCCTTCAAAAATTATGATCCATATCCTCACATAATTTATCACACAGCATTAGCCCATAATATCAAATATAATACAATTGATCACGTGATCATAAAGTGTGGAAATATCAATTACTATATTTTCTGCGAATTCCAAGTTAAACAGACAAGGCTTTATTGAAAGAATAGACCACAGGTTTGCCACATATTCATCACTGATATCCTTTTATAGAAATAGTGGTTTATTTGTGACTTGCTGATATTCAGAAAACCGTGCATTTGTTGTTGGCTTTATCTATCTATATAAAATTTTACCCATATAGGTTATGAATACGCATCTATGGGTATTGCATTTATCTATACTGAATTTTCAGTAATAGCATGTATATACATATGGGAGATAATTTTTGAAGGGTACATTTTAGTGTCTAATGATTATAGGGGAAATCACAGCCAAATGGATGTCCAATTTTACTAGTAAACTTTCACCCTTCAAAAATTATTACCTATATATATATTATTCAAATACGAATGTGATAATCTATATAGCCTCTGTCTATCTATTTATTTATTGGATTTTGTCCAAGCATATTTGACTTAAAGAACTGTTGGCATTTTTACATCGATGTTGGTGAGCAGTCTTGTAAATGTATAAAATGATTTATACATTCTATTGAAGGCTTAATTAAGTCTTTTCCCATCCTTTATAGTAAGATTGGGCTAGCAGCTGATTAACTGAATGGATGAATTGGTGAGAGTACGATTGTGATCAAGATGATGAGATTAAGACAATTATGGATAGATAAACCTTACTTTTAAACAAAGAAGCGACCGCCTCCAAACCATTATCCAAACTGGTGTTATACTTTATACAACAAATGTTGCCACAATTACCAAATAAAATACACCCACGCCCATTCATACACTAATGAATAAAGTAAAAGAGACTGCCACTCTATTAGGTCTTATACAATGCTTTAACGACTATATTAGAATAATAATTCTCACGAATATGCATTTACAGAGGTGGAGACACGTGTAGTGAGGTGTATGTCCATACGGGTATATGTTTGAGTAATTGGTTATAAATATTGAAAAATTGCACCTGGAATGATATATCTATAGACATATGAATATCTAGCCAATTAGCATTTGTGTGGATTGTCACGTAATGAGAAAAGGCTTGGGTTTGAGCCAAATTCAGCACTTCTACATTTCATAAAGCTTGGAGATGGTCTTTTTGTCCAACGCAACTTGCTGGATAAATTGTTTGGTTAGGCACACAGTTGTTCATAGTTGTATCACTAAGCTAAGTTTCTTTTCCAAAATTTATAGGCAAATTAAGCTGTGATGACGTATAGTTATAAAATCCGGGGATTTGGGCATTGCACATGTGACTGGCAACAATAAATAGTGGCGATAGCTACTATGATGCCAGTTTGTTTAAAGCAAAAAATATGGGGGGAGAAGGACAGTGTGTGGAAAAATATTACCTATCGTTTATCCATAAAGACAATGTAAAAGAGATGAGTAGGTGAAAAAAATTGGATAACCATAGCTGGATAATAATGGACGGCGCCACTACCTAATATCAATCCAAATATTCTCATTCCCTTTCTCCTTCACCTTCAATTTCGCTTGTCTTAGTCTAGATTAGTTTCATGGTAGATTTCTTTGCGAATATCGATTATCATAATTTTACCTCATTCGGTTCACCTATCTAGGTGGCTAGATAACTAACAAAAAAGATACATGAATCGAGAATTTATAAATTTGATTTATAAAACAAGTGATAAAATTATTCTGTCATCTAAACGACATATCACATGAACATATAGCCATATTTTAAGATTACTGTCATTTAAATTATATATATATATATACCTACAATGCAGAATACAAGATGTTCTTTTTGACTTAAATGATATATACACCACATGTACCAAGCATAAGAGCTATGTGTATATAATATGCCTGCCCTGGAAGCTTTTTCCTGATAACACATGCAGAATACCATTCTTAATAGGCGTATAAAATTTGTATTAAATTGTACTTTTAACTATTACTGCCTTCCATTAATACACATACACATAAAAAATCATACATGTGTACGTATGTGAATCTATTAGATAATGGCAAATCTAGTAAGATCATATGGCATCTAATACATCAATATTATCATCACAGTTTGTTATGTTATCATTTGACCAAAAATGGATGACTTTTGTGGATACAACTCCTGATTTATTGACTACTGCTGTTTTTTATCATAAACTATTTGATAAACATTATTATTATTATTATTATTGCGGTTGTTGAGGTAAAATGGAAAAGATCATGTTATTTCATTTTATCATTCTGGCATTGGTTATTCTGTAATATTAAATACAATCATTGACTTAAACTGCAAATGTTATTTGGCCATGACCATGTGTGCTAATTTTTTGTTTCTATGTATAAATGTAGACGTATAGTTACAGTAGTAGTAGTAGTAGTAGTAATAGCAGCAGCGGTGGTGCCGGTAGTAGTAATTTTATTATTTGTGGAGAAGGCAGTGGCCAAATGAATGTATATAAAGAGCAGCAAACCTAAATATACAAAATATTCTAGTAGCTTTGGCAAGATACTCATGTGGTTAAAAAAACAATTACATACATCTGGATAATAATTTTTGAAGGATACCTTTTGGTTACCAACAATTATAGGCGCAATGACTGCCAAAATGGAGGGCCACCATTTATTAGCAAATTATCACCCTTCAAAAATAACTACCCATATGGATAATAATTTTTGAAGGGTGAAAGTTTACTAGTAAAACTGGACATACATTTGACTGTGATTACGCCTGTAGTCACTGGTCATCAAAATTTACCCTTCAAAAATTATTGCCCATATATGCTTTACAAGAATTTATTACATTTGAGTAAATAAAGTGATGGAACAGTAATCAATAATGTCATTAGACCACATGCAAATATTACTACTACTACTACTACTACTTTTATTAATACTAAGTATATTATATACACGTATTTGACTATATTCCGGTCAAGCCTCTAAAATAAGTAAATATTTATAATTATTAAATAAAAATACTACGCTCACATTTATATTTAAATTAATATTTATCCATACAATAACTTCGGTATACAGTATTATTCTTATTCCATAATTTTATTATTATTATTGTTGTTGTTGCTGATGGTGATTTACAAAGCTGGCTGAAACTTAAGTGGAGTTTTGGAATTTCTTTTATTCAATAAAATAATTTATATACTTAATCTTTTTATTCTATTGCTCAGTACCATTATTTTAATATAAATATAAATCAAGCATCAATTACTTTGTTGCATAACATACATTATAGAAAATTAACATCAGCAAGTAGAAAACGTGTTATAGATGCATTTGTCCAAGTTTAGCCTGCGACAAACAAGAAAAACAAAATCAGATATCTGTTATATAATCTCAACTATCCAGATGTAGACACGATAAGCAAGATAATATTGAACTACACTTATTAGTAATCCACTTTAAAAAACCAATAGAAATAAACTTATTTTGAAGATAAAGCTAAAAGTAAAAATAATGAATAATATTATAAATGGGATGCACAAATACTACATAAAAAGCTACAAAAAATAAGTTATGCTAAATGGGGGAAATGGTAATAATATGATATAATATTAAGTTGTTCGGGGGGTAAAATCAATAAAAAGGGGAAGGAAAAAGCAATTGCAATGAGATTATATATAATATAGTATACTATATAAGCGTGTAATATGTATATATAATATAGGGATGAGGTTGTATGTAGATTATGAAGAATGTAATGGGGGTATATGTCAATAATGATAACGAGAGAAAAGCGCAAATATGGTTAAAGATAGACAGATGATGGTTCATTACCAGGGCCGTAAATGATTATTTTCATCTCTGATTGAGGAATTCTGGCGCCGGGTTTCTGGCAATGTGCTTGAAGATACAGTAGCTGCAGCCTCGACTAAGGCCTCGATTCCTGCGGTCTTTTGAGGCTGCTTCTGTTGGCACTGGTATATCTTGGTAACTCCGTGCCTGTTAAAGTCTTCGCTATATTTTTTGGAGTTTGAAATGGCAGCATCAACACTCTGTATCAAACTCTTTGCCGGTGGTAGTGGTGTAGTATTTGACCGAGATCTAGATGACGATGAAGATGTTGAGATTGAAAGTCCGTTAATAGATGGAAGCCTAGCAGGCAGCGTGGTCAGTGTATTATTGATAGAATTAGGGGCATAGATTGAACTAGTAGCAGTGGTAGATTCGGATATCATTGGAAATGGCCGGCTATATTGCTGCTGGTTGGTAAGCCTAGATGAGCTGGATCCAGTTGGAGATGCAAGCGGTGGCAAAACGACGCTGCTTGAAGCAGGTGGCTGACCATGTTGATTCTCATCAATGCTTTCAAGCGATGGCCTACGTGCCTTAGCCAAAACATAAGATGAGAGTGGGTTGCTGGATGTGGGACCCATACCAATGCTTTGTTCGGGATAAGCAGACGAGGACGACACTGGAGATAGCCCGGTGGTCATGTTGTGAGATGTAGGAACTACAGAGTCAGTAGTATTCCTACGTGGCCTTGTTTCCTGGCCAAGGTGCTGATTATGCCTGTCATTTCCAGCGCCACCACCATTGCTGCTGGCTGGAGAGTAGGGCGGAAGGTGATGGCCACTGCGATTGTGCTCGTGTCTTATAATATCAACTGCGGTTTCGGAATGGCGATATGGAACAGGGCGAGAAGACTGGCGTGGCTGCTGATAACGAGATTGGTTATCATACAGCGAGGAGAGCGATGAGGACGATGGCTTGTCGGTAGGATGCCCAGACTGGTAGACATAATGCTGAGAGCGGCGGGCTAGGGGGGTTGATGCAGATACAGCCAAAGGGGTGTTCTCGATTGGAGGAGATGGAGAGTAGGGATGATGTTTGCGTGGAGGAGTACGAGGTCTCGAGCGGATCCGGCCATCCTCATAATAGCCAGTGGATGTTGAAGGTCTTGCCGGCTGTGATGGGGTAATTGGGGAAGTGATCTCCTCCATGCGAGTGTAGCGATAAGAAGACGATGTCAATTCGGGAGAGTAAGATTCGCCCAATGAATTATTGGCGATCGGGCGTGAATACGACGATGATGCCGCTGCTGCAGTAGAATAATAACCGTGGATTGCGGTTGGCTGTGACTGAGCACCATGTTGAGGGTGGGAATAGACAGGTGCATTCAGACCGGGCTGCGAAAACTGGGAATCTGGTCTTCGAATGTCGGCTGATGCTGCTGAAGACGTGATATTGGCAGACTGCTGGTAAGGATGCTGGGGCTGGGGCAACTGATGCGTTGACATTGCTGGTGCTCCACTACCCTGAGTCTGGTGGCGGGAATGCATGACTGAACCTACAACCACCTGAGGATTCTGGTGATGGTGCTGTGGGTAGGATATCCCAACTTCATGGCCATGGTGAGTAACAACGGAATCAGAATGCGACCGGAGCCGCACATCCGGATTTGGGTGATGGTGCCCATACATAAGAGCGGCTGGGTGACTTTGCTTGAGCTTGCGCTGCTCTTCTTGCCTTTCCCTGTTAACCTTGGCACGACGATTCTGGAACCATACCTACAATATGTGCAAAGGTAATTTATGCGCACACATACATATATACAAATATATCCGGAACAATTGCAAGTACAAATGTATATGCACGCACAGAGAAAAGCATTGCTGTTAGTAAATGTAGTTTTGGGCAATTCTTGGATGGCTGCTTTGTGGTGGCTGGTGTAGAAAAATAAAAGTAGCGCAAACTTCAATGCGTGGGCATCCTGGTGTCACTTTCTGCTCTCAAAACTGAGCTGCAGAAAGATACACACGAAATGGGTCATGGGGCAAGGAGGCGCATTAGTGACAAATGAATTACACATTAGTGCAGCTTCTGCAGATGCTATAATACACACATTATTTATAGGAAGGTGGTGTATATATGTATGTTTGTGCGTGAAGGAGATGGCAAGAAGCTCAAAGAGAACAAATTAGATAAATTTGACCTTCTCTTCTTCTAAGTAGCAATGTATATATGTGCGTGGCTCCAGAAATCAATCCTGTTTGTGTAATTCATTGACAGGTGCCAAAATGGTTGCTGCTGCCTCTTGTTCAATGGAAATCGAAATATGTAAAACATAAACGCGGTTTGGGATGCCGGCTTACCTGAATTTCGCGGTTGGTCATATTGAGCTCCTTGGAAAGCCCCTCACGGATGTCGTGGGTTGGCGTGTCCGTCTCCTTAAACACCGCTAGCAGCTTTTCGAGCTGCTCTGGTGTGATGCGCTTTCGCTTGGCCTTCTTGGGCACACTGGTATTTGGTGGGCGGATAACAATGTTTGGATAATTTGTCGTTGGCCTCCGTGGATGCTGGTGCTCAGAAGACCCCATTGTCACATTTCCGCCTAAACCAGCACCAGAGATATTGTTGTTGTGGTGGTGATGTTGCGACATTGACGAAACGTAGTAAGGATGTGAAGCTGCTCTATCTAATTGGATAGAAAATGAGGAAGTTGAAAAGAAAACGGGTTAGCATGAGATGTTCGACATATGTATAAGGAAAGAGAGATGGTGAGGAGTCAGCTAACATTTATTACCTGTTGTTGCGAGCTTCTGCTGTTGGTTATAGTTTTCAGAATAGTGACCGTAAGGAGGTCCTTGACGATAGTGGGTGTAGTTTTGAGGACTGCTTTGCCTTCGGCTTTGGGAGTCAGGGCTAACTGGTGATGATGGGTACTGTTGCTGCTGGTGATGGTGGTTGTCTGCTGAAGCCACATACAAAAAATAAAATTAATTATTAGTGATGAGCATGTAATAGAAAAATGTGTGTATGTATGTTAATAGGAGGTCAACATCTGAGTTGACTATCAAAAATAGGATTAATGCCTGTGAAGAAAATGGAAGACCTTGCAAAGTTGGGACTGCGCAATATCTAAATATGGATATGCATGATAAATGACCAGGACTAAAGAGAGTTGGGCCGTATGCTGCATGGAAGGCTGTAAAGATGGAATAGGTGAGAAGAGATGGGGCGCGGCCCATCCTGAGATGGCTATTTTAAAAGGCCAAGGATATGATGAGAACATCACCAAACCATGTATTTTTCCTGATTAGGTGCAGTGCATGTCAATTCGATCCTAATAGGGTCTTGGCTATTATTGTGCACCAATCCAAGCTCGCAGAAAAAGAAATGGTAGAGACAAAAAATAAAAAGTTTCTCTATTATTATTAATATTATTATTATTATAGGACTACCTACCTTGAGACAGTGGTGAAGATGGCACTGGTTCTGGAGGAGAGCTGGCGCTTGAGCTGTAGATTGGATCCTGATTGCGGCGATCGTGATAGCTGATGGTGGCCGATTGCGTTCCTGGCTGCTTTGGAGCCAATGGCTGTAATAATATCTTATTGTGCGATGGTGGTCGTGGATGTGAACCAACAAATGGCTGTGGATAGGACTGGGTTGCTTCCATAAGCTTGGAGCTATTATATAATAAGGTGGTGGAAAATGGTGGAGATGGTGGTATGGTAGTAGTAATGGCAAACGTAAATGTCTAGTTGGGACTGTGATAATATGCTTTGATACTGTCGACAAAGCCCAATTTATATTGCACCAAAGACTACTACAGCAGTTATATACAAAAAAGATTGTGGATACTTGCGATGGGTCTCGTTCTTTAAATTAGAATGGAACACAAAGAAGTATGTATGTATATATATACAGAATATATTAAAGAGGAAAGGAAGCGTAAAAGAAAAAATGAGTCCGAATGTTATCCAAGAGATCCGGGACAGGAAGGCCAACTGCGGTGAAGGAGTTTAAATACTTTTTACGACCAAGTATTGCGAAGGCTTAGCAAATTAATATTTTATAAGCACGCACTCAAAGTTGCTCTGGTCAAACATTTAGCACAGCGCGGCCGCTCTCACTCGTTCTCTGCCCGTGATTCTCTTGGGTGCGCTTCTACATAGCATAGAAGCAAAGGAGGAAATCCAGCAATGCGTGGATACGCCTACAAAAAAGCGTCTCAGCAATTTAAACGAGGTGGGAATTTTTGCAAATTGCTGCATACACATAATCACCCCCTAAAAGCGGCCGGGGGCAAACTCCGCGGCACCCCTCCCCCTTTCTACGCCGCCTGGTCAACCCCGCCCACCCCTTCTGATGTGTCAAATGTGCGACCCCACCCCCACCCTTCCCCTTCCCGTTTGCCCACACGCGTGGCTCTCTGTCCGCACCTCTCCATCTCCTTTGCTTGGTCCTTCAAACGTCTGCGTGCGGGGAGGTGATGGATTCGTCTACTGATACCAAATGAGACGTTGCCACTTCCATGTTGTCCATAGCCTAACCTCCCTCTCTCCCACCCAACGTCCCCCCGTATCTAGAAGGCTGGTCTTTCGCCCTCAGGCGTAGATGTGTCATATATATTTCATTCTACATCGTCTTGTCGAGTTAAAGAAAGTATCGAGCAAACATGTGGCCCACCCTTTTGTCACTGTAACAGTCATTTGCCTAAACCACAGCGATATATACAAAGCCTGACAAATGGATGCATGACAACATTTATGGAGGGCGCCTTAAAACAAAGACCCCTTTAATATGCAGAGCCAAGAGCATTCCTTCTTGCTACAATTAACGTCAAATGTTTCTGCTGATACCTGCGGTAGAGAAAGCTGGCGAGCAAGTGAGCGAGTGTATATGTATATGCGTGTCTGTCTGTTCAAAAGCACCGTGACCTGCACATTATCACTATTAAACTTGTCTTTCTTGCTATACATCCACCAGAGCATCCTGTTTTCTATTCCAGCTTCTGGCCATCATATGATGAAAGCTGAAAAGCCAGCCCCACACTGTAGTATAGAACATGAGTGGAGGGCGCGAGTAGGGCTTCGAATTGGCCTCTATACTTGTCGCAAATATTATAGCGTATGGGGCCAATATCAGCTATATCCAAATAATTGGTTTGTTTTGTAACACAATCCTTGCCTTACAGCATCCTATTGTAACATCTATTCTTGTTTTTTCTACAATACTGGAAAATACACGGTTGAGAAGCATATTACTCAGGTGCTGACTGTTTGCATGTCATTGTGCTGGAAAATAGATAAGGGGATTCCAAATAATAAGTTGGCAAAAAAGATGTGATTGTCCAGCATACGCTGGCTCGCACCTTTATTTTACTCGATTTACCAACAGCTCAAAAAGAGCTGCCTTTGCTTTAATACGCAGCTGTCCATTACACAAAGAAAGGAGCGCATCTCTATACGGACAGCTATACACATTTATTTGACAATAAATGACTCGTTAACAAAACTCTTGGATATCAGCTAGCAATTGCAATGGAATAATGGCCATTTAAAGCACAGTTTGGTCAGTTAGCGTGATAGCTTTCAAAAGAAATATGGGTAGTTATCTTTGAAGGGTGACCATTTGCTAATCAATTGTAATTGCGCCTATAATCGCAGGCCACCAAAAGTCACCCTTCCAAAATTATGATCCAAATGTTTAGTTGATTGATTAGCTATTGAAGCCTTGATACCTTCCTAATTTAGCAATATTATCAAATACCCTAATGCCACGTTTTTAAGTGATATAGGAATCCATCAAACACCAATTTCTATTTCTACTATAGGTATAAGTCTGTATGAATAAAGCATAATTGGACGGAGAAGACAAAAATGTTTCAGCTTAGCCAAAATAACCCTTAAATGATCATACAGGCTGCTAATTACACAATAATGTTATTGTTATTACAGCAAACATTTTATTGCTTTCAAAACAAGTCCTATGACTCAACACTATGCAATACTGAGCATGCCCACACATCGATCCTTTTTTTTGTATATACACCACTTTTGTTCTGTGTACTCAATCCTAGCTTATTCAACGATTCTCTTATTCTGTCTGTCTGTCTCTCTCTCTCCCCCCACACAGACAAAGTTGTTGAGTGCGGTCGTACCTGGACAAAAATGCTTAAATATATCATCATGGTATACATATTCGGATGTACGAGTGCTTGTGGACCTTTAATATCTGGGGCTCTTGCTTTTATAATGACCAACATACTTTATTTTGTCTATAGAATAACCACTTTACAATAGCCTATTTACTTCTAAAACCATCCGGCTGCATATTTGTATCCTCAAATTTTGTTGAGCGACTTGCATATCGAACACCAATGTGATTATAATTTTGGTTCTCTATACACATTTGGGGCTTGAATTCAGCTAGTCAGCTACTTGGTCACTCACGCCTGCCCATTTATTCCCCAGCATGTATTTTCAAAGCAATCCGCCAAATGCATACACATCATACCAACGACCCTCAGCAATTCATTCTATATATAATCTTCTGACCCATGTAAACCCAAACGTGACCACATATTAAGACGCCTGTAATATATACGGCTATAAACCATTATAGCTGCAGAGTTACGCACACATGGATGTATTCGGATTTATAAATGCTGCGATAACAATATCCTGATCCCAAGGCCATTTTTTATTTTCTGTACACACAAATAAATCCGCACTTGTACTGACGTTTGAACTTGCAGGTATGTGTATTGTATATACTAAAAATTCGCTATAGTGACCAAATGGCCAGACTTCACAAGACTTTGGGCAAAAAGGATTACTCAGATATTGCATGCGAATTGGCTGTTGACTGTGCCAAAATATGAGAACCCATTTTTATATAATATTCATTTGATCACCAGTGGAATCTTGCCAAATGTGAAATAGCAAGAAATGGGCCCTCAGATTTTGCTTCAATCACAGGGCATTTGCTACGCAGTTCCTGGAGGCTCTATCTTCTTTAAATCCATATGAAATTCGGCCATATATACACACACACACACACATTCTTGTGACTTCAATTTGATTTTCAACACAACCACCACGGTGCTGTTGCTGCAGTGCCAGCATTGGAAGCTTTCATTTGCACTGCTGTTATTATGAATGCCACCCTTGTTGTTAAATTCAGCAATATGCCATATAAGCCACTCTATGGCTCTATTAAATGTGAGAGGGAACAACAAACTTGGAATTCACCTAAAATCTTTATAAGCCAAATGCATATACAACAATCAGATGCATTTTATATAACCACCCGCACTTTTATTGATAATTATATATTAAATTTGTTTAAGCAATACCATTACAAACATTCTCACGCGCCAAGTTTTTGTAAACACATATACATATGGTCTAAGTTCACAAGGCTTTAGACAAAATGGGTCCCCCCAGTGGTTGCATATGAAATAGCTAATGATTGGGGTAAAACCCGAGGGCCCATTTCTGCCTACTACCATAGATTCGATTCCAAGTGAAATCATACCATATGGGTAATAATTTTTGAAGGGTGAAAGTTTACTAGTAAAACTGGATATCCATTTAACTGTGATTGCCCCTATAAATATTTGCCCTTCAAAAATTATTGCCCATATATTCGTGCATTTTTGAATTATTCTTTTGTTTATACACCTTACATTTCGTTTGTATTTTATACTGATCATATGTTGTTTTCTCTTACCCATTCCATTAACGCAATTCAGGCTTGCATACTGACACCATTACAACTAACCCTTGTAAATATTTTGATGCGATTTCTATAGTTGCTTGCTTTAGAGCATACTCCACTAATGAGAGGCGGCTCTTGCATTAATTTGGCTAAATCATGTTATTTCTTTTTTGCTGGCACAAACACACACATATGTGTGTGCATGTATGTATGAATGAATGTGCATGTGTGTAAGTGTATGTGGCTCTGCAAATTAAATACTAAATTACAAAGCATATAACAATTTGTGTGCCAATTTATGTATGTGTATGTTTGTATCATCTGTTGTTTTTCTATTGTTAATATTGTCATAAGCTTTGTTCAAGAAGGCGTTGCTCATTTTACCAGCCTTAATTGCTACATCTGTTTGGTCAAAATTTTCCTTCTATAGCCATATATAATATAATTTAATTGGCATATGGGTAGTTATTTTTGAAGGGTGACCATTTGCTAAAAGACTGTGATCACACATTTGGCTGGGATTTCCAATATAATCGTTGGCCACCAAAAGTCACCCTTCAAATATAATGACCCATATCATTAGATGTTCTATCACAAAAAGCATTTTGCTTATGCTCATTACCTAATCATATACTAATTCGCTTTGCCTCTTAATAGCTTGATGTAGATGCTTAGGGTACCAATTTTAAGTAGCGGGATATAATCTTTAATTAATTTTTATAATTTGTTTGTAAAAGGCCTCAATAAAACAGAAAAGTGTTTATATACGCCTAGATGTTTCATTTTGAGTACCATGATTTTGAAATTATTATGTCCCCAAACAGACTATTAGAGGAGACAGCAAATCCTTGTAACAAAAAATAATGACTGTGTTAGATGATGCCCGAAGCATCTTGACTAATACATTTTCGATCCGTAGACTTTCCATTTTTAGTAAAAGCTCTATTCATAATGTTCCCAGCATTTCAAAGTCAGCCATTATTGTGGCTGAGGCCTTCAGGAGTCATGTACCGAAAATCCGTTGATCAGATTAATTAATCCAAAAGCCCATAAGATGACGTGAATCAGAATAATGACAGATCATTGTCAAGAGCACACAGGACTTGTTTATCTTTGTTCACTTGGTTAATGTCTCTGACTAACTGTCTGTACTATTGTAAATTTTATATGCTACTTCCTCAAGATATAATAGCAATATTTCCCTGACACATTCAATTGCTGATATAACTTTTGAATACGTGCCATAGCATATAGCGTTGTGTATGTATGCGCTTAAATAAATATCTCTATTATAAAATCAAAAAAGTATAGTTCCATTCAAAGCTAGCGCTGGTGTGACCTCTTACCTCCTCTTCCTTTGCTCTTCTATTTCGCTGTCAATCATTTCCTAACCATCATATCTATTTATCTATCAAACTGACGATCCTTGCATACTGCTGACCAACATAACTATAAGCGACAATGCCAAGAAAACAATCAAGGAGGTGGGTTTATACAATACTACTAGTATTGATGCATCATATGCCTTTATTTTCTTTTAATTACACAGCATAAGTATCAACAGCAGGAGCAGCCAGATCTACTGGCCTTTTCTAAAGTTAACTACTGCTGCTGCTGCTGTTGACATTCTACGGGGTGGAATAAGAGAAAGGCGCGAAAGAAAGAGAGACTGGTGTTCTACTATAATGTCGATCTGCCACTATATGTTCCACCCTGCAAACTTTCTGCGCGCCTATAATAGAAAAAACCCGAGATTCTGCATCATTATGTGCTTAAACATGTGCTAAATTATATACTAGTCTACACTCACACCCATGCATTTAACTTAACACTCCTTATCTTATTTTCCCACCTTCATATATCTATCCACAGTTGATACAGGATTTATATATATATATATATATATATATCATTTCAATAATGCACATACAATTCAAGTTCTGTGCGTTCAAATGTAAATAAATATAACATTCGGACTTATTTACTACATTATTAGAAACGCACATAATATGACAGCATCGACACGTGATTTAGGAATACAGAAGGCCTCGAGATCATCCAATGATAAAAAGTTAAGGCCGAATAGTGCAGAGACGACGTCAAAGCCAACGAGGCCAAGAGTCGGGTCAGAAAAGGCTGCCGCTGCTGCTGCTACTACTAATACTAATACTACTACCTTTACAGAAAATAACAGCCAAACACCTGTTGTAGTTAGTCGAGTCGCTGATTGGGCAACCCCTGCAGAAATAGCAACAAGAACCAAATCATCGGCCCCAAGTTCAATTAAGCGGATCTTTCTTGGTCAGTACAATATATCGACCTGGTATCATTCCCCATACCCCGAGGAATATCGAGAATGTGAGGATTTGTACATTTGTGAGTGTTGTTTAAAGTATATGAAGTCGTCCAAAACGCTTGCTGTTCACAGTGTAAGTGATTGATACTATCGTTATCTTTGTCCTTTGTATGTCTCGTCAGCTGATCGCTCTTGCTTGCATGATTGGGGGTGCGACATTAATACCACCAGCTCTGTTGCTAATATCACCAGTTTAGCCACAACAGATATTATGCTTTTGCTATATTAGTAACCAAACAATATGAATCTGTGGTTCAACGAAGAATAGAGATGCTGTTGCTCATGATGCTGGTTGTGGTGTGTAACCTCCCCTGGATACACAATAAAGGTGTATGTTGTTAGTGACAGCCAAGGAGAATATATTGTAATGCAGGGCTATTGCGCACATGGCTTCTCTGCTGATGGTGTTACTGCTATTCTTGCTACTTGACACATATAACGGAAATGCCACAGAATAACCAACCAAGTATACATACAAAATCAATGTATATATACGGACAGAGAGACAAAAAATAAACAATCAGCACTTGAGTAATTTAGTGGCTTCAGTCGCACAATGGTATTCTGAAGCAACAGAGCAGTGCGATTTGTCCTTTGAAATGTCACAATGTCCTGAGTTTATTCAATGTTCTGATTATCCCCCTTCCTATGTCTATTTTCCAATATGTGTGACCATCAACGCACTTTCATTTTTTACTGACACGCATTTGCAAATGTTTGCAATTTTTTGTTTGCCAACTTTTACGGGTGGTCGATCCCAATTATAGAAAACCTGTGAAATGGATGTTACTATGGAACATCTGGTATACGAGGATGATGCATGCGCCGTATATGTGTTAGATGCCAAGGATCACAAGGTAAGCAGGTACTCTATGTGTAGCTATCCCTTCTTCTTTCCAAACTGTATTCTAAGCAATTGGGATTTTTCTTTCCAACCCATGATGAGGATTATAAAGGCCCTGGATTCCAATTGTTCCCCAACCTGCATCTCTCCCACAGTATCCAAGTCACGCCCTTGCCACCAACACTATTACTACTACTGCTGCTGCTAATTTATGGTGGTAATTTCAGTTGGCGTTGCTGCGCAATTGCTACACCCAATTTCATTGCTGGAACTTGTGTGCAGATTTTTGTACAAATTTGTAATTCTTCACTACGTTTGCATGATATTAATATAATAATGGACTTTGACTGGCATTTTGTATACTAATTGACGATGGCATGCATTTATAATCTGTGTTACACAATTATGTGCATCAAATCCGTGACCGCATAATATTAGCTCTATTGCCAGAATTTGTGCCTTCTATCGAAGCTATTTTTGGACCAAAAGACTGTGTTTTATGACATCACAGGATTTTTGTTTTATATACTTGTTTCCAAAGATCTAACTACTCCCAAAGGATACAGTCTGGTTGGCTACTTTTCCAAGGTAAGCTCTACTTTTTATTTTTTTAATTTCTAAAGCTTCTTTAATTGCATTGTCCAATTAATGTGATCAACGCTACCCAATTCTGTTTTTTTGCGCCGCATGACCATCATTCCGCAAGTGTGGCTTACCCCCTTAATCACGGATACATATGCATGGTCAAATAATATTTATCCATGAACTGACGTATCCAAACCTTATATTCCATTTGACATAATCTAAAACTAATTATGACAACCCTTGAATGGCTTTTTTAGGAAAAAGTCTCAATGGACAATAATAATCTGGCATGCATTCTTGTGCTACCACCCTATCGTGGCCAGCAATATGGACGACTGCTGATTGAGCTTAGCTATGAAATAACAAAACTTGAAAACCAAGTTGGCGGCCCTGAGCGACCATTATCTGGTCAAGGGTTTCTTAGCTACCGATCTTACTGGCGCGGGGCAGTTTTGAGAGAATTACTAAAAATGTGCCCACAATTATCAATGTCATCAGCTCAGGACAACAAGAACATGACTCATGCATCTATTGGAAATGAAAATACTAATAACTCTTTAGTAAACGATGATGATAATGATGATCAGCAACGACCAACCCCGTCAAGGCCAACAAGATCGAAGAGTGCGAAAGCGACAGCACCGAAAAAGGAGCCTAATAATCCCGCTGCCACTACTATTGCGTCACGAAAGCGTAAACGATCGATGTCGCCGTCAGGTGCACAAAACAATATTAAGACCGACAGTAATGGTAATTCTGATGACATCCATCAAGACAATGCCAATAAAGCACTTAATAATGAATCAACCCCAACTCCAGGCCGAACAATAACAGACCTGCCAAACGCTGTAATATCTGTCCAGAACCTGGCTATATCTATGGGCTTTCGCCTCGAAGATGTCTTATTCACCTTGGAAGACTTGCAACTCCTGAAATACTGGCACGGAAAGCATATACTTTGTTTAACAGAAGAACTTATCCAGAAAGCCGTCAAATCGAAGCATATAAATCTTCATTCCAGACTTATTCCCGCAGGCGTAGTAACTCCAATACAAGATGATGAATCTGAGAAAGAAAATGATAGTAGTGAAGGCTCTGAAGAAGGTAATGATGATAATCAAAGTGGATTGGAAGAAAGCGATGCAGAAAGTTCTGAAGATGATCAGGAAAACGAAAGTAGCAATGGGGAAGAATCTGACTAAGTTTTAGTAAATACATAAAGTAGTTATTAATATATACGTGTGTTTATAAATAAATTTTACAAAGTTCTAAATATTATTTGGAGTTTTTGAAGGGCGACCATTCACTAGCAAACAGTCACCCTTCAAAAATAACTACCCATACCCACAGTTGAAATTAAATGAAATTTATTGCCAAAAAAGGTGTTTTAAAATAAAACATTATAAAATAAATGCACAAGTTATGCACAGACGTACACACACACACACACACCTACATACAAACCATGCATAGATGCGAAAATAAACCTATAAAATGCCATTAGAATAATACTGGAACAAATCATACATTCTAGTAGTTATGTTATCACAACTGCTTAGCAACAATCGTTCCACAAATTCGTCTATTTGTTTTTCAGTCATTACCAATTGGAATCTTTCTCTCAAAGATGTAACTACGGCCGGCCCACTAGCCAAACATGGAAGTTTGGAATCTTTCAGCATCATCTCAACCAATAAACAAAAATTATCAACATATTTACGCAAAACCGAAAACGCCTGCTTGAACAGTGCCTTAAATTCTTTCCATTTTTCTGATTCGAATCCTCCCAATAATTCTACATACTCCAACGGCAATTTAAATGGGGCTGCTTCAAACCCAACTGATCCAGGCGAATTCGATAACATAAATCCAAAATCTATATGGATCAAGTGACCTTCAGTATCCAAAAGAATATTTCCATTATGTCGGTCCCTCAGTTGCAGAATATAAGTGGCGATAGAATACGCCACCAAACTCTTCATGAAATTATCCTGGGCTTTCTTGAAGTTATCTGACTCGACATCTTCGCCGTATTCGGCCTTAAAGTAGTCTAGAAGTGTGTATGGCGGCGTCCCCTTTACGATAGGTTGATTGCGGTTATAATAATCCTTCTTCAAAGAATGGATTGATATCGTATTGGTTATAGTCTCTACCAGGCCTGATTGCTCACCAGTTACCATTATCCGGAAATATCTGACAAAGACTGGAACTTTTTCTATTGCCCATATTCTTCCCATCTCCTTCAATAACTGCAATGCAAGTTGCTCTTGTCGCAAATCAGCCCCCTCTTTTACAATAACAGACGCCAAATTCCATCTTGGATCATGCCCATATGGTGAGGATTTACGAATTCTGGCCTTCTTTTGCTCCCAATCTTCTTTCAACACTTTAGCACTAGGATCGTCTTTATATTCGACAGTTTCAAGCGCTGCTGGGGAAGCACCTGGTTCGACGCCAGGGCCAATTGAAACACCGCTACCAGCATTCTTGGCTCGCTCTTGCTGTAGCTTGAACCTTTGGTTTTCAAGCTTTATCATTTCCTGGATAAGCTTGTCTCGAATTCTTTCAAATGTCTCTGCAGGACTGTTTCCGGCTCTCCTTGTTTTCTTATCCAATGACATCGATGTGAGTGCGGACAGTGAGTCATTGGTTGAAGCGTTGGTGGTATCAGTAGAAGGCGCTGTTGCAGCAATGGCTGGATTTGGTGTAGCCACTGACAATAGAGATGCAGCATAGCCTTGCTTGATTCCCTTTTGGGCTCGAGCTAGCTGAGCCAAAAGCATTGCTGCTGTCCTCATTCTTTCTGCAATTTCCTCCTCTGATTTTGGTCCGACGTCTGTATCGCTGTCAATTCCACTATCTCTGTTAGCAAATCTAGAGTGTGCAATGGGAGCCGATTTCAATTCTGCGTATACATCTGGCTTGGCTTTCCCATGGCTGCTGCCAAATCGAGAATTCGTTGGTGTAGATTCACCACCTACACTTGGTCTGGATGTCAGCATTTGTGACTGAGGGACCCTTGAGGCATAACCACCACGGTCTTTGCCACTATTTGTCAAATTTGGTTTGTTTGACTCAGATGTTCCTGACGGAGCAGAATGCAATGGTGCGTTTACTGGGTCTTGGCTAACAGGACTGCTACCAAGAATATCTTCGCCCGTATCATTAATATCTCCAAACACTTCAAGCAGAGTATCCAGCTCGGGATCGTGTTCTTTCTCAGGTTCCTGTGACTTTCTTGGCTCGCTCATGGGGTTATTATCTTTGGTAGGTTCATTGTTTTCCTTGGCATCGGTGCTAGTTCTTTCCTTTTGTTTGCTATCGCTGTTGGTATTAAATACTTGACTAAGGGGCTGTATTTTTGGCCTCGAGGTTTTTCTGGTTCCTTGAGTACCATATTCTTTTGTTGCATCTCCGGTGTCAATATTACTATTGTGCTCTATGTATGAAGTGTCCAAGCTCTTGGGTCTTTCGTTGACACCTTGTTTGGAAGAAGGGCTTTTGGGAACTTCAGGCCGGTACTCTTCATTTGGATCAGCCTCTATGACTTCAAGCATCAGCAAATATGGAGCGCGTTCGGCCGAATTGAGCACGACAACGTCGTCCAAAGGAATCCGAACAATTCGCTGGTGCTTCATTGAATTATTGTCGTTAGAACACCACAAGGGTATGCACATGTCGTCCTTGAGACTGTGGTTGAAAAATGCAAGTTCAGCTTTTAGTGAGTTTTGTCTGCTTGGCTGAGGTACCAGACACACACGTCGAGAAATATCCATGAGCTCGGTCATGAATTTTATCTCGTTCTGAAAATAGCTGCTTCGGTATGCTAGCCATTTCTTCTGGTCAGCCAAATAGTTGCAAACCTCGGGTATATACAGATTTTTGTACTCTTTACAAAGATCAGCCTCGGATATATATGAAGGAGATGGGGATGAAAACAGGCTTTTGGTCCCGTCAATTGTCCTTGAAAGTTTTCTGGATATGTTTCTACTCTTCATCTGTATGTTCTTTGTTGTTTTATCCCAGTACTCGCGAGGCCGCGACGATCCATTTCCGCCTTCGCCAACGGAAAGTTGGGAATGCCTCAAAGATACCTCACTATCGGATTCAAAGTTGGGATGTGGTGCTAGCCTATCGCCAATTACAGTTTTAGAGCGAATGCTAGGGGGCTTGCTCCTGGACCTCAGGTCCCCGTCGTCACCACCTGCGCCTTGATCAGCAATGTCGGTGTCTGTAGATTCCCTTGCTGGAGTGTCTAAGCCGGGGCTATTTTGTGCCTTTACATCTGCTATTGTCCGATTCCCGTCTAAATTTTTTCGATACGGTCTTTTTGGATGGCCTTGAATACAAATGTCTGGATCTGCGCCAGCAGTTTCCACTATCTTTGCGCGTCTTCCCTGGGCGATAGCCAATGCACCGGCATTCTGGCTGAGCGCAGGGGAACCCACGCCTGCCATCATTGCACCAATTCCGACCATGGCTGCGACCGTGTTCTCTCTTACTGTTGGTGCCAACTGGAACGAGACGGCCTTTCGCCAATCCAATTTGGTCGACAAAAGTGAACTTAGCTTGGATTTTGTAGATTGTGCCATTCTAATAAATGCATTTCTGGCTGGTGTTGGCGCATCGCACAACAAGTCTGGCGCTTCATCAACAAATAGTAACAGCTGAAGCTGGTTCATGATGCGCTGGCATAGTTTAAATGATGCGGTTCTGGGATTGGCATTCATATCATGGAAATATGTATTAAGATGCCAGTAAAACAGAATTGCTATATGTGATGACCGAGTACTGACATCCAATAGTAACGATTCCAGCGCAACTGACTCGTTTGGTCTCGATAGCAGTAAATGGACTAGCTGAGGAAGAAAGAACTCGATTTCGCTCAATGGAAATTTGCGTAGCTCATTGCAAAGATAGTGCTGAATTCCTGGTGAATAGGGGTACCGGAATAAGTATGACACTGCTAGCCAAGGATTAAAGAACTCCGAGGTAAAAAGTCGCAAGAGCAAATAGGAACTTGTCCTTATACTAGTGTCATTCGTTGCTGGCGTCGAATCTGTCTTTAAAGAGCTATTCACTTCTCTGGCATTCTTAGACCCATCGGTAGCCTGAATTAAAGACTCATCTCTAATGGCCTTTGGAGATACTTGTGGGCTTTCTACATTTTTCGAACTTGCTGTCGCTGTTGCTGTTTCTATTTTCTTTTTTGCATCTGGCATAATGTTGTGGTCAGGTAATCTGTTTTCAACTAGAAAATGACCTGATGCACAAGGACTACTAATATGTATGTATACTAAATAATATAAAAAATACAAAGAAACACAGGTATTGTAGCCAGGTTTTAAAATAAAAGTGTTCAATTATTACTACCCACTTCCATCACAATACAAGTCCACTTCTTAGGAAACTACTTGCCAAAATTGATCACATAATAAGCCAAGGACTCGCATTTGTATGTTTTACGATGTAATACCTAATTAAATCGAGCTTTTGGACAATAATCTGTGTACCTCAAGTGTTCACATGTAAATGAGTTAGAAAAATAGTAGCGTAAAAAGCTAGTTTATCATTACGATTGGGAGATTGAAGAGTAGTTACAATTTCATTGCTAAACAGTTAGAATGGTCTACTAACAAATAATAACTAGTATATGTAATAACCAATAAAGCACCATCAGGAACTACTAAATACAGGATGTTGGAATCTAACTAAAGTTGAACGAGTTATGATGTCTATCATACTTTCAAACGTGATATATAATATGGATCATAATCTTTGAAGGGTGAATTTTGGTGACCGGTGATTATAGAGGCAATCCCAGCCTAATGGATGTCCAGTTTTACTAGTAAACTTTCACCCTTCAAAAATTATTACCCATATGTTTGATTTCTATTCATAGTATAAATACAACTGTAATTTTTGGAATAAATATAGGACAGGTTTGTAAGATATATATATACTTGATACCTAGTACAATCTTAATTATGAAAGGCTATGATAATCAATGAATAAATGTAAAAGAAAGATCTTTTATTAGTAATGTTCTAGAAAGAAATTTATAATGTTCGCGTAGTGTAGTGGTTATCACGTTCGCCTTACACGCGAAAGGTCCCTGGTTCGATCCCGGGCGCGAACATTTTTTTTGCTGAATCATTCAATGATATTTTAGACAATATATTATTTTTCTGACCACAGCACAATCCTTGTTTGAGGTTTATTCACAAAGAAATAGATACATATGGGCAATAATTTTTGAAGGATGAAAGTTTACTAGTAAAACTGGACATCCATTTGGCTGTGATTGCCCCTATAATCATTGTCCCCAAAATTCACCCTTCAAAAATTATTGCCCATATGGAAAGATATCATCAGTGATCGAATCTATTTTAGGTAGAAATAGGTCCTCATATTTTGGCACAATCATTAGTCAATATATATACAACTCATGGGAATCCATTTTACCTAAGTCCTTGTGAACTTAGACCATATAGATAATAATTTTTGAAGGGCGACTTTTGGTGGCCAAAGATTATAGGCGCAATCACAGCCAAATGGATATCC
>JANBPU010000156.1:0-38230 GCA_027575805.1 Mycoemilia scoparia | reverse complement strand
TCTTGCCCATCTAGCAATGAATTCCAAGTTAGATGTCCTCAAATTATCACCAAGGGATGTCTTTTGAATTCTCTGTAGTACATAAATCTAGTGGCCAAACTCTATAAATCTATTAAAGCCCATAACCAATTACAAAATTATGTTTAGACACTTTATTATCTAATACTTTTGAAAAGCATGGCCAGTCATTTAGCTATAATACTAACAAATATATACACATATATACACATATATACCATGGCTGTTACTGCTGAGGGAGTGAAAAAGAAGCTGGAGGCAGAGCTTAAAGCCACATACGTTGAAATCATAGATACCTCGGGCGGATGTGGAACCATGTTTGAGTCAGTAATTGTCTCTCCGTTATTTGAGGGCATAACGAAGATTAACCAGCACAAGTAGGTATTAGATATTATTAGTATTTATATGCAAATTGTTGGCTTAATTAGATACTACTAGTGCTATTAATCTTTGCATGTATTAGATTGGTTTATTTGGTGATAAAAAAGGAATTTCAGGATATTCATGCCTTTGGAATGGTAAGCATTACTTGGAAATAAAGATAGTTTCCAATAGTATACCCATTAACCAGCGTTTTACCTCTTGGTGTTATTATAGAAAACATTTACACCAAAAGATTGGGACCTGAAGAAAGAGAAAGCCGATTCAAAGTAGCTGCCATTAACTGACTGAGCGAATAATTTTTAGCACGGATTTAGTTTTCATCATTAAAATCATTGCCTTATTAAACCTCAATACTACCAATTAAATCATCCATTGCGATGGATTTTTATAAATGGATCATAATTTTTGAAGGGTGAATTTTGGTGACCAGTGATTATAGGGGCAATCACAGCCAAATGGATATCCAGTTGTACTAGTAAACTTTCGCCCTTCAAAAATTATTGCCCAAATTCTATGAAATGGCTTCAATTTATTAACATCGTGACCAGTAAATTTAATAGGAAATTTATTACAGTTAGTATTAATAGTCAAGCTATAAACGGTAACAAGCTTAGAAATCAGTAACACACTTATCAATGTCCAAAAGCTTCGTAATAACCTTTATATCATTTTCATAAGAAGTATCTTCGACATAGTTTATGCGATTGTTTTTAAGATACTCTACTACTTGTCTGGCAATTGTTACTCTATGACTATACTGAAGTGGATAGTCGTCGAATTCAGAGTTTTCAGGACCAGATTTAACATTGCTATCTTTGTTGAATATGTTGGTATCTCCTGTAGACGCTGTTCCTGTTGATTTTGAGTTGAAGCTATCGAAAATACTGGTTGAAGTTGTGTTGGTGTTTGTCGATCCAAAGTTCCAGTTTCCAAAGTCCAAGGTGCCACTCATTAACGAATCAATTGTGGGCTCCGAATCGAACAGTGAAGCAGAAGTATTTAGTTCCTGTGGGCCTCTTGTGCTTGTAGATGCTGAGGCATTCTGCTTCTCTTCAGACTTTTTCTTTTTCCACCAGTTCAAAACCACCAATGCCATTATAGGTTGTCCAAGACATTCAAATATAGTAGCAGCTTGCGAAATAACATTGCTTTGATCTATCTTTCTTGTGGAAGAGATTTTAGGATTAGTTGCTAGCAAATGTTGCCGCAGAATTGGCAACTCAGTGTCATACTCTGACATTGAAGTGGTTGGACTCTCTGCTTCTATATTAATATCCTTAGCCATCTTTGGAAGAGAATCAACCAAAGCCCTTAGAGCTTGCTCTGCCTTTTCTCTCAATGTAAACACAAGGCTTAGCAGCCATCTGTCGTGTGTTTTGACGCAGTGTGGGATAATTTTAGATTTAAGTAGCTTGTCAAGTACAGGTCCATGGTCTCCTTCATAGCATCTACAAAGCATAATAGCTAGATGTATATCGTTAAGTTGGGATAGACACACAAGTGCTGCATCCTCTAGCTTTTCGCCCAGCATAAAGAATGTGACTGCATCCCAATAGCGACCTTTGCTAAGTAGTGCGAATGCGTTTTTGCTAGCAGCAGTTCTCCACCTGGCCAGTGTAAAGTCATTGGAAAGAAACTTGACCATCTTGGCTTGTTCGGGATGTGAATGCGCAGTTTTCCATAAAGTGTAAACGACCCTTGGTTTTCTGAGGGCCAAAAAGAATAACGAACAAACCGACGGGTTGCGGTCCATTTGGGCATATGTATCATGTGCCAATTTTTCCACTAGCTGCTTCAATACTGGCTCTTCCTTGATCCATAGAGACATCCCCATTTTTCGAGCTGCTGGCCAAGTTAGGTGCCCACCTTTACAGAGCTGGTAGCAGTGCTGAATCAGGGCGCTCTGCGAGTTGCTGTGGAGAGCCCAGTTTAATGCACAATATGCCAAACACGTGTTTCGTGACGAGCGCCTAGTCTCGTACTCGTGTAGATTTAGCATCATCATGAACCTAACTCCCATCTCATCAATAGACTGGTTGGTTGAAACGCCCATAGCAATTGTTTCAGCCACACACATCAGCCTTGCTTGGTCAATAGGTGATATTCCCGCCAATTTGACATGAGGTAATTGCTCTACAATAAACCGGGCCTTTTCTTGATTAAAACCATCATCTTCGTCATTGCCACCAATGTCAAGATCCGCCATGCTGACAGTGAAATCACCAAGATTGTCATCTCCGAAAAGGTCACTATATTTTTGGTTGGGCTTTGCATTAGATGCTGGTGATGGTGCTTCCGAATCAGATCGTGTAGCACTGGTATCTTCTGGCATTTCCCCAAGAATTTCTTCGAGAGGTATCATTATCTGGGAAATTGGAGTATCAGAGTCGGGGTCACAACCTTTGAGCTTATCATACAAGCCAAGCAGTATAGTCTTTACACTATCAAGTCGTCCCCACAATATCAACTTGGAGAGAACAGCTGGATGTGTGTATGGTACCTGACCATGGTTGCTAAATGCTAATTCACACAAAGATTGGTCGTCTTTACCAAAGCTATCAAACAGTTCATACATTCGTGTACCAACCGAAAATATTGGCGCACCAAGGTTGGTGAATGAGAAGGACTCGAAAACATTATCAGGACTGCCATAATCGGAAACATGAATTTTCTGGATGCATTTCCAAGATTCGTAGAGGGATCTATGTTGGATGTATATGTCGATCCTATCGCCCCACAGGATTCCTAAATAGCTCTGAGCGCCATCCGTAAGATGCCAGCGAATTTCCTTGACCTTGTCTTTAGGGTCCAATGGATATATGGTGGCAGCGGGGAAATATAGAGAGCTGCTTGATGCAGAAGAAAAGCGCCAAATAGTCACAGTTTGTTGGCCAGTTGAATCCTCAGACACAATGGCAGCCTTGTCGACAGAATTGTAACGGATCATTTTAACGTCAAGCTTTGGCAGGCTGTGTTGCTTGGTACTTGCCCACTTAGTATAGCCTTCCGGCATGAGGCCCCAGATATTCATTGAGCCAGTATTAGTATTGTATGTTACCAGCAGATTTTCTATAGAGCTAAACGGGAACATTGCTGGCATAACTCGAGAGGAACAATCAAATCCTTCTTCATTATCTATTATAGATGTTCCCAGGTCCTGCACAGTTAGCTTGTTGGTATCGATGCTCCAACTGTGACTTTTTTTCGTATCTCGGTGGAATAGAGTAACGCAGTACTGGTTTTTAACGCAACACTCATTTTTACAATCACCATTTGGTAGTGAATACGTGAACATACAGTCATGGTAGCCAATGTCTGCAAATTCATCAGAACTGGCATTCCATTGTCCGTCTTGATCATTGTACAAATATCTATATAACGATTTGTTGGTTAAGCACACGAATTCCCGAGAATTTGGTGCCCATGATATGCTCTTGACCTCTTCTCCCCCCAAATCAATTTTGTTGGATACGCTGACACGAGAATTACCAACCGGGTTCCATATAAGGAGGTTGTTTTCTTGATCATATGAGGCTATTTCTGATCCAAATGGGTTAACGCTGATGTGCTCTATGGGAGACATATGTCCATCATATGCGTTGACTAATTCAGGTATTAGTATAGGCGGAGATGTAGATGCATCTCCAAGCCTATGAGGGAACTTTAGAGCGTATTTCAAAAGACGGCGTTCCATATCGATGATTATAAAACTCAAAGTACTATCAGAAGTGACAAACCCAACAGTTGAATAGAATTCATCAGTATTGGCGCTGTTCTGAAAAGTTTTGCAACAAGGATCCTTGGTGATAATGGGCTGTCGAAACTTTGGTACTAGTAGCTCTCCTTGCTTCATAAAAAAGTTGCAAAGCAGAATGGAGCCATTGTGAAGAATAGTGTAAAACCAATCTTGAGGAACAAGCTTTGCTGATGCGATGTGGGGTAGCACCTTGTTATCGATTGCGCTATTTTTTAGGCATGATGTTTCCCTGAACTTGCGAATCCTGAACCCATTCTCTGGGCGTTCTGTGCTGCTTGATGACTTTAATTGCGTAAGGTTGAGAAATGAGTGTACTTTTCTAGAATTTAGCGGTTTTTGCCCGTTTTCACTACCACTGCTATTTTGGCTACTAACGCCATTATCATCATCGAGAAGCCTTTGTGTAATTCGATGGTCAACGCCAGATGCTCCGCTAGGACGTGAACTGTCTTGACTGATGCGATCAGCCGTGTCAAAAAATAATGAATACAGATATCTGTTCAAAGCTATTGGTTGCGGGGCCGATATGGGCATATATTCTTGTGCATTATTTGGATCTATATGGATTCGGTCTTTGATAAACGAGCCCACATCAAGTCCTGATCTTATAGTAAAGCGCGCTTCTGGGTTCCCTGGACTAGAGGAAACCCAGACCCATACCCTATTATCTTTGGTTGAAATATATATGACTGATTCCGAATTTCTATTTCAGGGTCAAAGTTACAGAAATTCAGTATGCCTTACTCAGTGGGTGTTTATGTAGCCATTGTTTATCTGGGCAGATTTTAGCTTACTTGTATCGTAGGGTGGACCATGAGATATTTATAACGGTGCTTTGGTGGTTAAGGTATTGTACCAGGCTAAAAGCTAAAGTAGTTATGAAATGTTAGTAAATAGAGCAAGCATGAAATAAGGAATTGGGCTGAATAATATATTCGTAACTTACAATCTTCATCTACTCTCCATAGCTTTGGTAGACGATCATTCTTGTAAATTGGTCGCAATAGGATTAGTATGCTGCTTCTAGTTACATGGTGTCAGGAACCAGCTTATTAATATGGTCAATCTTACCAATGAAACTGTCGTAATAAAGCTTGGGCGAGTATTGGAATATGATATCTGATAAATATCAGCAGATAGTCTATATCAAAAGAACATCAGGTTTTATAGTAGATATATAAAGAGTAAATGCTGGCATCGTTTATGGATATTTACCTCTTTTCATAGCTTTTGAGCCACTGATCACCATTTTGGTTCCAGAGGGTCAGCGTATTTCCTGATGCGGTAATGACCTGCTTCTCGCTTAAAATCTGTATACGGGCAACTGCTTGGTCATTTTCAAAAGACTGGTATTTCTCCCATTGCAACCCATTACTCTACAATATGCAGAAAAGCATATTCAATATCTTTTAATTTCCGGTATAGAATACATACATTTATATGCCATTATACTTACCTGGTATTTTTTTATATAAAGCAAGACATCATTTCCTTGACAAATACCAATCTAAGTTTGTTGTCAAAATATACTTCGTCATCCTCTATTCAATGGTCTCTTTTAGCCACATAGCGAACCTTTTGGCTTACCAGTTGTGCATTGTCATAAACACACAGTGCCGCGACAAGCTGTGCATTTCCGCCGTTGTCTAGTGTTAAGGTTTGTACTAGCCTCTCTCCAGAAGTAATGTGAACGCAGTTGGCTGACCCATATACCTAAACAAGGTGATTGGAAGTATGGATAGGAAACTATTGATCCTCATGCTGCCATTTCAACACTGGCATACCGCCACCCATGTATGTATGAAATGTGAAAATATAAAAGCAAAGTGTTAAGGAAAGCTTACCATGTAGTATATGTCGTCATCATAAAAGCCAGCAATAGGCTTGCTCTCATTAATCTTTCCGACAAGAAATTGTGAAATGCGCATTATTACCCAAGTATCATCTGTTTAATCTAGAGGGATGATGTTGGTGATGTGTTTGACTTAAAAGCGAGTATCAATGAATACAGATGACATATACTAGACAAAAACAAAGACCACTTCAAATTCATAAATATACGTTTGATCCAAAAGTAAGCGGTTATGGGCATTGCCAAAATTCCCATGAACCATAATCACTTTAGTCTTTGTTGATAAACTAAAGGCTAGAATCAATTCTTCTTTTTAGGACTATTGGCTCAAAGAAACAGGTATAATCATAAATATATTGCCACCAACCATGGCAGAGCCAAGTTTTGATAATTTGCCGGATGGCCCTGGTGTAGAAGAGTTAAAAGTTCCATCGTTTGACTATGCTAAATCGTTTGCAGGGTCCAAGACACCGATTGTTATTGACAACGGGTCATACCAAATGCGTGCGGGGTGGGCTTCAGAAAATGATCCACGATGTAAGTGCAGATTAATACTTTAACCTATGCGCAAAGTCTTCCTGAACAAATTATAATGGAATATATGTTAAATAACGACAATGTATTTAGACGTATTCCATAATGTGGTGACAAAGTTCCGCAACAAGAAAATATCAAACTCTGGCATCGTACTTGTTGGTAACGATGCATACACAGATTCTACCGCTCGTTCGAATATAAAGTCTGCATTTGACTCTGGGATCCTAAATAACTATGATGTCCTTGAGAACTCTTTTGACTATGTATTCTCGATGCTTGGCTGTGAAGGATCGTCAATAGAGCATCCTATTGTTTTAACTGAACTCTTGTGCGCACCGTATAGCACCAGAAAATGTAAGTGCTTTACCATTACTATTTCCATGATCTATGCTTAATGGGCAACAAGCCTAAACTGGCATTGTTTGATTATCTGTAGCCACTTCGGAGCTGCTATTCGAAGGATACTCTGTTCCATCAATTTCGTATACTGTGGATTCATTGTGCAGCTACTATAATTATGAAACAAGCCAATCTCGGGGACCATCAAATAAGAGCACTGGACTGATGGTCTCTAGTGGAAACAACTCTACACAAATCATTCCAATATATGATTCACGGCCCCTCCTCAATTACGCAAAAAGGATCAATATTGGTGGCAATGACCTTTCAGACTACATGCATAAATTACTTCAAGCCAAGTATCCAAGCTTCCCCGTAAAGCTAACGAACTGGCATACTCAGGTATTTATGCTTTTCGATAATCTCTAGCTATGAGCATGTCGCTTGATTTTTACTTGATACTAACATATATACATATCTGAAAAATCATTCTCTTTAGTATATGGTACATAACTATACCTACTTTTCAAGCGACTATTGCACTGAACTTGCCGGGTACCTAGACAAATCCAACCTTAACGCTCACGACAAAATGATCCAATTCCCATTCCCTGTCCCTACAAGAGAAGAGAAGACCGAAGAGGAACTGGCCCAGATCGCTGAACGCCGGAGAGAGCAGGCTCTCAAACTACAAGAGCTTGCGGCCAAATCAAGGGTCGAGAAACTGGTGGCAAGAGAGCAAGAACTTGAGGAGCTACAAGCCCTCAAAGAAGCAAAAGATACCTACTCTCCCTCTGAATTCCTCTCAGAACTTAGGGAATATGGCCTAAAGACAATTGCTGATCTGGATGATGCCATTTCCAAGTCAGTAGCAATAATTGAACGGGCACGTAAAAAGAGTCTTGGTGAGACTCTAGACGAAAAACCTTCGCTTCCGCCAGAATGCCCCTTAGTCGATATTCCTGATGCTGAGCTGGATGAAGCTGGTATTAAGGAAAAGCGCAAACAAAAACTATTAAAGGCCAATTACGAGGCTAGAGAAAGGGCACGACAGTTAAAGGAAATAGAACAGCAAAAGAAAGAAGAGGAAGCCAAAAAGGATGAAGAGTTCCGCCTAAACCGCTTTGACCAGTGGCTGGATGAATTGAAAAATAGGCGTTTGTCAGTACTCTCAAAGATCAACGAACGTAAACAAAAATACAAAGAACTTAATGAGCGCCGGAGTCAGGCTGCCCAAGCCCGTATGAAGAATATTGCAGACCTAGCATCCAATGAAACGCCACCCAATGGCTCATCTGCATCTTCAACTGGAGCTAAGCGTCGTCGGCGGAATAATGGTAGTGCTGATAAGGAAGATACGTTTGGAGCTGATGATGAAGACTGGAGCATTTATCGTGACATCAGCAAAGAAGAAGACGAGGAGGAGGAAGAGGAGGACAAGCTCAATCTCAACCAGTGCAACGAATTATTGGAAAGGTATGCACCAGACTACCTGGCTGGGCTGGACCGTGAGGCAAAGAACAGGATCCAAAATACCCTGATGTACAGATTTTCTGAAGGAACACAAGAGGCAATTCTTGACGAAACAGCCGCCCAGCCAAGCAAAGATGAAGCATGGCAGCTGGAAATCGATACCGCGGCTAGGCAATATCAGATGCACCTCAATATCGAAAGGATTAGAGTCCCTGAGGTCCTTTTCCAACCCAGCATTATTGGAATTGACCAATCTGGTATTGTTGAGACTATTTCGCAGATCCTCAAAAACATTAAAGACCATCCTGCCAGCGAGTTTGTGAAGAACATTTATTTAACTGGTGGTGGGTTTGCAATGATACCAGGGCTTTCCCAACGGCTTGAGTCTGAACTGCGTATGGTTATGCCTATCGGAACAGATATCAGGATACATTTTGCTGAAAATCCCCTGTTGGATGCTTGGAGAGGAGCAGCCAAATGGGCAAGAAGTCCTACTTTTTCTGATTCATGTGTTACTCGTCAGATGTATTTGGAATGTGGGGGCGATTATTTGAAAGAACATGCTCTCAGTAACAGATATTACAAAGCCACCGAACTCCAACCCAAGGTGAACCCCAGCTAATAACAGTTAAATATTTTTATTGGTTTGGTTAGATGATATGGCTGTAAAATCCTATATCATTTTAATGCTGGACTTCCATAGCTGAGTGATCCAACTTGGATATTGAGCACAAATCTCCACAAGATTGATACCAAACACTAGGTGTAATCCCCCAAATTTTGATTCATCACTGAGAAGAGTATTTTATCATCTTATATTATGTTTTTTATATTCAATAAAAAATAACTCAAAAAAGGCCAGCTATTGTTTTTGTGTCTTGCTTATTTTTCAACAAGAAATGGTAGCTTTATAGTTCGATGATTTAATAATTGGACGTTTACCCATAACATTACAGCCGGCCCACCACAATATTTACCACAATTAAGCTACACCTGGTTCATATTATTATTGCTACTCTTTAAATGACTGTATAATTGTTCGGGATGATGGAGTCTTCGGAGGAGCCACTAGCTTTGGCACAAAAATTTATAGATATTATTGGACCGATTTATGCCACTTCTGGTTTAGCTGAAAATGAAAACAAATCGATGGAAATAAGCAATAAAAAGACAAAAGCACCATCATCATCATCATCACGATCACGGGCAACAGAGCAATCAAAAAGTACAAAACAAAGCAGCGAACTCGTACCATCGCATTATGAATGGGCTTTTCATTCGTCTGTGGATAAAAAGGGATTTCTTTCATGGTTTACAAGACATATAACCACAGAAAGCAATGCCCTAACCAAGAATGAGCTAAAACTATTGGAGAAATTGGATAAAAGAGAGGTTATGCCTAATGCTTATTCACACAACTCGCAAAAATCCTCTGATTCAAAACAAGAACAAGCCTCCATATATACATCTGAGTTGGACCTATTAGAAAGAGATGAAGAAATTAAACAACACCTCCATAAAATGACACAATATAAAGATGTATTTGAACATCAAAAGCAAGACCTAAGTGACCAAGAGCACGAACTTTTGAAAGAACTCCAAGTACTAGAGTCTGAGGAAGACGATCTAAGGTTGCAAGAAAGGCATTTGGATAACAACCTGAATCTAATATCAGTATCTCATGATGGTTTGCTTGAAGAGACCGCTATGGAGATGAAAAGGATGCTTGATACAATTAAATCTACAGCGCCATCTAATCCTGTGTCAACACAAGACGGGATGAACAGTGATGGAAATGTCGATGATGATGATGGCGATGGTGAGAGCCAAAATGGGATATACTACTATCAACTTCCAGACTTTTTACGTCAAATATGCGAATTGGCTCAATCATATCTTGACATAATCCACACAGTCGTCGAAAATCAGACCAATAATATCAATGCGTATCCAACATCCTGGGAATCAAAAACCCCATACGGAACCAAAAACATCAAAGAGTTGATTGATTTGGCTACCCAGGAGTATAACAGGTTAGCAATAACAATTCCAAAAGCTAAGGTTGAACAGCAAAATCTCCAAGCCCAATTAATTGCACTAGAAGGTTACTTGAAAGGAGCCGAAAACATAGCACCTAATGAACTCGCAACAATAGTCGAGAGAATAGCTCAAAGCGAAGATATTATACCTGATAATAATAATAATACTAATACTAATAAAGAACCATTATTCGAATTGACTCCAGAATTCATAAAAACACTGCAAAAACCAACAACAACACAAATCAGCGATCAAAGCATATCCAAGGATCTAGATAAACTGAAAAAATCTATTCAGGACTTGGTCCAAATTCAAAAAGAAATGCAGGATCAAGGACTAACCGAGATTATTTTACAGGTCGCACAGGTTAGTATATATCAGGCCATAGTTAACGAGCTACTGAATATCGAGACCGAACAATTATATCAATGGCAGAGGCTATGGACTCCAATTATAAACAATTTGAGTCAAAGGCAAAATAGGATTAAAAACCATGAAAAGATATTGGGAACAATGATGATGACTGGTCGTAGTAGTTCGGGGGCAGTCATGGACGGCTCAGACAAAAAGGATGATCCCAATGAACACACATTTACTCAACCTGGCGATGATATTCTTATAACGGTTCGACAAATGTTGGATATTGCTAATGAAACTGATAACGATAATGGTGACGAATTCGATGAGCAAAATGCTGATGAGGCACCAATCCCTACGAATAACGGAGGAATGTTTGCCTCGATAAGGGGGATCCATCAAGATGCCGAAACTCTTACTCAGAAAGTCAGGGATCAAGAAGCAAAGTTTTTCAAGCTTTTGGATTGCCATCAAAGTAATGCTAAAACACTACAAAGTCTTGTAGGAAAAATTCGATCCCAATGTTTCGGCGGCATCGATGTTGGCACAGAAGCACCACCTTCATTTTTGCCCTTATCTATATGGGATACAATGGTGTCAATGAAAAGCGAAGCAAACAAGTTGCGCAAAAGTGTAACAAAGGCTACAATGCTCGATAAGCAACAGTCAGTGGACTTGGATAAATTATACACTGAGCTTTTCAATATATTCTATTCTGAACCAATACCAGCAACAGCACCGAATCATGATAGTGGTCTAAATTTGGAAACTGGAAATACCAATACTAATACTAATAAAGAGCCAGATGCAGTACCATTAGCGGATATTAAACTCAAAAAATGGTTCGAAGATATTGTAAACACCAAATCTAATAACAGCAATAAAGCATAAAACCAAATACAAGCTATTATGAAGATACGTCTATTGCTTTAATAAATTTAACCTTTTATTATTGTCGTTACTACTATTTATTATTTTTATTTTTATTGGAATAAAGCTTGTTTTTGAATATTTTGATGTTTCTTTGAAAACTAAACATCAAAAGTACTGTGGCGCTCTGTACATTTTGAGTACTCTTAATTCCCAAATAAGCAAGTAACATCTGAAATCCTATAAATCATTTTGTTGTTGTTATTTTATGTATTATTATTATTTTGAAAAAGAAATAAATAAGCATTGTGCATTTAGCTTAAGCACCATTACTAAAATTATCAATAGAATTATGAATGTTGTGTAATGCAAGATATCTACTGTACTGTGCTGTGCTGTGCAAGTTCATTAGCAGCATGTTATATGTGTGGTTATGTAAAATTATAAGAGTGGATGAATGGTTTACAGTAAACTGAGCAGGTAACCAAATGTAATTTACTATACTATAATTATTAAAAAGGAACCTGTTTGCTATCTAATATGGAACAAAGTTGCTGCTACCATGTTAATTAGAAATATAGCCAACCGACTTTTCCATCAAAAAAGAAAAAAGAAATCAATATGGCCTTTGTGTATACAGATGACAATCGACTCGTAAAGAATGGTTGAGAAAAAGAGAGATAGATAAACCGGAAACAGATAATCTTTTCTTCTTTGGAAAGCTCTAAACTATACATGCTTACAAGTACATTCAAAAGATGCCATCACCATCATCATCAGACACGCCACTGATCAAGAAAAAGAAAAAGAGCAAAGATAAATAGATTGTGAACATTGATAGCAAAAACAGGTTCACACACACGTGTTTGTATATATATGTGTGTGTGTATACAATACAAAGAAAAGGAATTGAGCTGGCCACCATCATGTCTATTATAATTATAATAATTTTTTTAAAATGATTTTTGAATCTTTAAATTCTATTCAGAATTATATTGGCATTCTTTGTTAATTATTATAAACTGATAAAATAAATGTGAGCAAATACATCAGCTGTATATGTGTGTACACGCACACGTACATGGTTGTCTAATTGGCCTGTGCTTTTCTGGCATTATGACTGTTGTTCATAAATAAAATGGAATCAAAGCAAAAGAACAATGCGTGTCCTGGGATGCTGGGATACGAAAGCGAATCAAAATCAAATGTGGTCATAAGGAGAGCAGCTAGTACGTACTAACAATCGTTTTATTGATCAGTAAAACAACCGAAAGTGAGAGGGGATGGGGAGAAGGGGAAAGAACACTAACTACCACATAGAAAAGGATCTAGAAAACAAAAACGATCTTCAAATAAATATGATGCAAAGCAATGGCAAAAATAAAATCAAGACCCAGTGTGTATAGTCCTACGGCCCCAAATAGTGTATATTGGCCATATGGGTATGCAAGTATTATATGGATCATTATTTTTTGAAGAGCTAGTAGCTTTTACTAGTAGGCCAGTTTCAATCTGCATATTGGCCAGCCTATATTATCATGTATACTCTGTTTTTAGCCCTTCAAAAATAACCTCACATATAAGTATTATTATAGTTGATAAAGTGCCAAATATATTATAAATCAATAATGCAAGCAAGTGTGAAATAACAAAATACTGGGTTTATAATATTCGCTGATATTAGAGGCCAAATTTTTATCAATAAAATAAAACTACATCATAGCATTAAATACACATATATTGAAATGAAGAAAGGTTAGAGCAAGGCTATTATACAATGAGGGAAACTTTTGAAAGGCCTTGGATATATTTGAATATTATCAGTGACAATAGAATTATTTGGATAATAATCTGTGTGAGAATGGCAAAAGAAATGATGATGGTGATGGTGATGATGATGATGATGATATTAGTTAACAATCTAAAAATCGAAAAATAAAACAATGAAGCTTTTGAAGTGAAAAAGGGGAGTATTATAGAGAATGGAAATATAGAAGGCGGAATAATATGTGCTATTAAAATGGTTATTACAAGAAAAACAGTCGTTTCAGGAGAAAGCGAGTAGCTGGTGAGTGATAATAACAATGTGTTGTCACAGACAGTAGTGTGGGTGATAATGATGGCTAAGATGATGATGATGAAAGGGATGCATGGCGGCAATTAAGGCAGAAGAAGAATTATACAAGGAAAAATAGGGAGTGTTTAGGGACATTTAGAGCATCTCTCTCTCTCTCTGTCTGGTGTACTGTCCAAGATGTTGATACAAACCCCTAAGACACCAACAACAACAGAAGCTAATGAAACAAGTGCTTCGCTTTTTTACAGAGAGTTTGGTGAAGTGTAGCATAGCAATTCTTGCTGCCTGTGAACTGGTGTTGGCGTCGAGGTAGGGCGGCTGTGGTAGTGGTGGTGGAGGTGGTGGGAGGGCGATAATGGCGACATTGGTATTGGCGAGAATGAAGAATCTCTGGCTGAGAACGATGAGCTAATTATTTTGGGTGAGCCAAAGGAAATAGCAGTGGTGCTGCTGCTCGCACTGCTGCTGTTACTACCACTACTGTCGCCGCACATACTGGATCTTGAGACAGTTGACGAAATCACGGAGTCAGATGATAGCACATCCTCATAGTCATCGGTATCGTCAGCCTTTGACTGCTGTTTTTGTTGACCTGAAATAGATGGAATTGTTGCGGCACATTTACTATGTAGGCTATACTGGGGCTTGTAGCATGACTGCTGTTGGCGACTTGTAAAAGTTAGTTGAGGCAAAGAGGCCTTGGTATATTGGGCAGACATCGATAGCTGCATAGATGGCAAGCTTCCTTCGCCAGACAATGATGAGCGCTTCTTTATAATCGAGATAGGTTTGAATAGTGGTGATGGAGGCTCAATACGCATATGATGTTGCACGCTGCTACCGTTAAAAGAAAAGGAGCGGCTTCGCTGGGGGATGCTATAGGGATGGTGCTTCTGGCGCATCCTTGGGGACAAGTGAATATCTCCATCGCGAAGAGACGCTGGGTGTAGAGTAGGCTGAGGCATGGTTTCGTATAGATGCTTCAGATCGCCATACCTTCTTAGCACTTTGGGCGTCCACCTGCCACCTCCTAGCATAGGCTGGCTTGAGGAGGGAGAGCCGGCGGGAGTTGTGATAGAGTAGGATGAGGCCACATCGGAGGTCCTCCGCTTGTGGCTGGGGGTTGAAGGTGTTATAGACAGGCTGTCGAGTGCGGCACCAAGCTCATTTGCTTCTCGGTACCTTCTTACATTGCCAGTCTTGAGTCGTAGCTTGACGGCAGGTGAGGCGGGGCTGCTATTCTTTCGCTGGCCCGACCTAGTCCAAGAACTTGCGGCCTTCATAGGATTCGGATATAGTAGATAGCTTGTGTTTAGTTATTGTTAGGTATATTTAACTAATAGATAGTGTAGGGCTAAATAAGAAAATGCGTTAAATGTATTATAGAGGAAACTAAGAATCAGGTAAGTCTATTAGTGAGAAACAATTTATGCGTCTGCCTAATAAAAGAGGTTGGAGGAAAGCGAGTAGTAGGGTGATGAAGGGTGGTGAGAGTAGCTAGTGGCCCATAGCAGCGACAGTAGTAGTAAAACTATTTGTACAGTGGATATCCACACCCTAGCATTTGCGTCAAAGGCCAGTTGAAAAATTTCGATATGCACGCTGGGTATGCAATGGATAACAACAGTTTTTGATCAGCTTTCTTGGGCCGGTTCTCACCCCCCTCGCTCCCTTGGCTCACCCATTCACTAAGCTTTGCACAGTTTGGGTGAACCGAAATGGACAGACAAAGAGCCCAGATACGCCTTTCATTCTAGGTTATTGATTTTTCAGTGTTCTTGGTTGTGTAGATTTTGCCATCAAAGACCTCTGCTGTCTTAGCAAAGCAGGGCAAAGCAAAGTCTTGGTTTATTGAGATTTCACCCTCTGGCAGTATTTGCGTTTGTATCTGTGTGCACCACTCTATCTAAAACTTCAATAACTTGGCCCACCCATTGTCTCCGCACACACAGAGTAACAAGGCACACATGCACAAGCATTTATAATAATTGATTCTACTACTATCACCTCACAAACACTGCGTATCAGCTGCCACTCCGCCATTACAAAAAGGCCCTATGTGGACAGTTTAGTACAAGTGATAGTCTGGGCCGCCACTAACAACGATAGTTAAATGCCTGTTGCAATCTATCAGGCCATTGAGAGCGAGTCTAGGCATTAAGCTTCTCAACACCAACGGAAGAAACCTAAAGAGCCGAGACACTTCCACCAATGTCACAGTGGCTGTGGACCGTTGCTTTCCGCTCGAATTCCAACCACATTTACATGCACACCCTCCTCCACCCACCCGGCAGCCCAACCAAAGACCGCCCATTTTTGGAAATCAATTCAATTTGCAAAAGAAACCTGGTGCGTCCTTGTGCTGGTGGTGGTTATGGTGCTTCTGCTTCTGCTTCCATCAGCACAAGTTAAGGTTAAACCAAATCAGACCACCAGAACCATTGTAAGCGGTTTTGTTGGCTTATAACCACACACACACACACAGTGCACGCGCTGAAAATGTTTGTAATGCCTTACTCTCAAATTACATTTTCATTGCTCTCTGCATCCAACAAAGGGTGAGTGCGTGATAAAATACAGCCACCACCACCACCCCACTACTGTTTTTGGTGCAGGTGCAGAGCGCATTGCCACAAGGTTTTGACGCTAACAGCCTGGCCTTTCCACAAAAGGTTTTGATTTAGGTCTTAAGAACATCTGTGTGGTATGAGAATGACTGTGCTCTCAACCAGTAGTCTATCTTGATTCTGCACCTGGGCGTGTTTTCATTCCGCATTGCTTTCCATACTAGCCAATACCCATCACCACGCTACTTAAGACACACACACACACACCCACACCATCATTTATGTCTGTCAGCCATTCTGCTGGCTAGCCGCTGAATTATCTCGATGCCAGAGTGAGTGCTACTGCGACCATTTAGGTGGATTTATATAGGATTTGTAAAGGATCAGAGTGGCGGTTGCCAGTCGAAAATGAAAATGAAACCGCTATGAGCAACTAGAAATATCTGAGCCCTAACCCCTGCTGCTGTCTTCAATTGGCACGCATACATACATTAATACGCATGAATTCATACGGGAGGTTATTTTATAGGGCTAAACTAATATTATCAATGATATTATAGGCTGGCCAATATGCAAGCTGAAACTGGCCTGCTAGTAAAAGCTACTAGCCCCTCAAAAATAATGATCCATATGATCATGCTGTGCCAGTGTAGACTTTAAGAGCCCCACCACTATCTGATAGATTAGCTTACTCCTATCATAACATATAATGATAACGATAACTCTACATAATACCAGTGACTCCTGCCATCATATTTGGGCCTCACACGGCACATAATGCTGGCACTACAGCTCTTGCATTCATTCAGTTTCCTTTTGTAATTTTCTGTTTGATTTAGAAAGGGAATTTTGGTTGTATTGATAAAAGTATACATTGAATAAAATGTTTCTATATATGTGTATGCCATTTGTGTATAAGTATGAGGGTGACTATGTAGGGTTGGACTGTTATAATGCAAAAAAGAATTATCGTGTTATTACTACTACTACTACTAATAATAATAATAATAATCGTATTATCAATATTGTGGTTTTTGCTGCTCGTATGAAATGCTGTTCGATGATGCAGGACTAGGTGAGAAGAATGCACTATTTATGAGGGGTGGTATTGGTATGAAAAGTATCAAGATATTTGGGGAGAGGGCGAGTTCTGCCCTGTTCCGTTCAAATTGAAAGTGTATTTATGCGAAAGGGCGAGAGTAATGTATGGATGCTTGTTCTAAATGAATATGTCGCTTATAAAGCATGGCTGTTTGGGCCTTACAGGCTTAACATTACATCGACTTGCTCCTGGGTAATAGGCGAGGGTCTCATCCGTTTGACAAAACGTAAAAGCCTGCCCTTAATGCCATTTTGTACAATCCGTCCTTTTGATGGATACGATATAGAGTCTACAGAGTTGTTGTGGCTGGTCAGTGCTGAGTAGGCCTGTTGTATATGACATCCCCTGTCGCGTCTATGGCGTTGGTGTCTCCGAGTCGTCCTTGTGTCATTTTGGTGGGCTTCGGTCTGTTCTAGAGAAGAGATGTCGTGGAGCTGATAATCGACCAACGTAGCATCGGAAAGTCGACTTGAACTGCTGTTCCGCTTATGGCTATTAACCATTCTTCTGCCAGAATATCCAGAGTCTTGGCGAAGAACCTCAATACGGGTATTGGTGATACTTTGAGTTACTGATGGCATCCCAGTACACTAGAGTGATAAATGTATAGAGACTAATGAAGAAAGTAAACACAAAAATAGAGAGAGATTGATTGGGATTTCGAGCTTCTTTGAGTATCTGGTCACTGTCGGTGACTTATATACACGCACGCTTGGTTCAACGATGCACAATCGTAAAGGGGATTAGTAAAATAGAGCTAGATAACGTACAACAGCCTTTTAAATAAAGAGAATGCTTTTTCTTTTGAGTATTCTTTGTAGCCAAAGTTACCAAAGAGTAATCCACCAAGCACAAAGGTACGGTTTCGATCAGGGTGGCTAATGCTAGTGGCGAAGAAAGGGAAGGAGCACTTGCGTGGTAAAAAGAAGCCTGAAAGGTTTTGTGTATGATAGAGAGTGCTAGGGAAAGCTTGGAGATGAAAAGCAAGGCTGCTGGTGTGTTCTTTATATACTATTTCTTTAGACGCTCCATCTGGTTTTGAAGAGATGCATTAGCTCATCATTGTTATTTTTTCCAAGAAACAAACCTAAAAACCCAGACAGATATCAATAAAAAGTATCAGAAACCACAACAAATATCCACTTATTCCAAAGATAGTACTGGGAGTCAAGACTCATGCTATCTTTTATAATTGGAAACCGAGCCATTGGGGTTTAAATAGTGAGTATAGTATATTTTTGGCGAAATAGCAATCTTGTGGTTGGAATTGACTGTTGAGTATGCCATATTAGTGAGGCTAATGTTGAAAATACAAACATTAGGTATCAACTATATGACTGGTATTCCAAGCATGCCTTCGGCTCTACTTACATATAGGTACACACCTTTTCTTGGGAGGTACAAAACCGTCACCATCGTTGCCAGGAGAATGGCTGCAAATATGGGTAGTTATTTTTGAAGGGCTAAATGCAGATAGTGCATAATGAAGCATTGGACAATGAAAATATATGGTGATTAGTATGCAAGTTGAAACTGGCCTACTAGTAAAACTTAGCCCTTCAAAAATAATCGCTCATATATAAAGAGAGCTGAAGCATGTGGTTCAGATTTATTAGGAAGCGATTTTGGACCAGTATGAACTGTCCAATCCCTTTCTTGGCTAACCCTTTTTATACAAGAATGCACCACAGCCGCAAAGCTAATGGGCACCTACTGAATTTGGCAACATCGGCCCTGCTGCTTGAATCAATTCGAGCTTATTATAGTATTTTGAGCCTGGCGTACCACTTGAGAAGCTGCTCTGTAAAGAGATTCTGGGTTCAACGTTTGGTCCTAAACATACATGTTCTTTATTTTAAATTACTGGCATTGGCTTTATAGATATTATTTTTTGAGTAAGATTCAACCAGAGTAGGGTGGAAGAGACATCCACAATTTGTTTGGTGTTTTATACGTGGTTTGCAACAGCAGGAGCTCTTTACTAGGAGTAGCTATACGGGAGATTACTTTTGAAGGACCAAATTAATATTATCAATGACAGTATAGGCTGGCCAATATGCAAGTTGAAACTACTGGCCTACTGGTAAAAATTGGGCCTTCAAAAATAAGGATCCGCATGTGGTTTGCTGTGCATCTTAAATAGATTCGTTTTTGTTTAATCCAAAATAAGTTTCTATCCTTGTTGAATGAATGGTTAGAAAATGCGTGATAGTGTAGCTCCAACCCCCGAAGCACATTTTAATGACTTTGGAGAGTTTGGCATAGGAGTCCAATTTTTCGACTGTTGATTCAAGAGAGCGAGAGATCCTTTTGTTGTTACCACTAGGATCATTTTTGACCCCCTGATTTTTTCAATTTCAAGTAAGCTGCAAAAAATATTATGATGCATTCTGATCTCGATTTGAAAGGCCTTCATTATCGTGTATCGGTTGTTGGCAAGGTACCTTGAAAGGATGTCTTGCGGCTAAAGACTATTCAAAAACATATACATGCTTCATGGATATAAATTTATAGAGTGCCGCAGATATATTTTGCTACTAACTGACAGCTTGTATACCGCAGCCTTCCCCAATGGCTTTGTGGATGACATTGAGAACCGCAATACTCAAAACATTTTTCTGACCACTCACCCATAACGGTTGAAACAGCTTGATATATAAAAGGCAAAGCCGTTCTTTCAAACTCTAAGCTTTACAATTTCTCACATACTCTCCCGTTTTTCGTAAACTTTATATACAACAAACCTTTAATGACCGATAGCGTTACAAGCGTTTCAAATAATATTGTTCCGTATGACGATATAGGAACAGGCATACCGAATTCAACGCTAAATAGTAATAGCGTTGGTGACCTAAATTCTCAGCTAGAGACTGGAAACCCTAGAAAAAGTCGCCAACACCGATCCCGCCGTCCACCACGGAAACCGCGTAATAAGTCCAAAAACCGTGCAGCTGATGGTGATACAAATAAGAATGAGGTCGGAGATACCAATTCTCTTGAGCAAGGCGGTAGTGGTGGGCAAATAGCCTCAATACCCACTACTACCACTAATACTCCTTTACCAGGATCAAGCTCCTCAGGGGCAGATCAAAACTCGAGCCTCAATGCATTGCAACAACAACACGATAAGCAAGATTCATCAGAGAGAAGGAGGAGGAGGGGGAGAAGAAGAGGAAGAGGAAAAGGGTGTGGTGGTGGTGGTGGTGGTGCTGCACCAGGAAATCCCAACAATACTACATCAGCGGATGATTGTGATAACAATTCCATACAAAGCGATAAAACAAAGAGGCGATCTAATAAAGGAAAAGAAGCCAATGTTGACGGACCAAAAGTCAATGTTCCAGTCGGAGGTGGTCGATTTTTCAATGGATCTATTACTTTGGCATTAGACCAAAATGGAAAAATCGCTAGTCCTGCTACAACTTCCGAAAGGTCTAAATTATCACAAAAGCCAAGGAAATCATCAATATCATCTAGTTCCCGAACAAAGTCGTTGATGATGCAAAACGCCGACTTGATGACAAAACAGACACATCAGCTTAAAACCAGTACATATGAGTGTATGGTATGCTGCGATATAGTGTATCCCCGCCAAGCTGTTTGGAGCTGTAATGTATGTTGGGCCATATTCCATCTTAAGTGCATAAAAACATGGGCCAGAACCTCAGCAAAGGTTGACAACCCAAGCGAGAATAACAGCGACAACGGTGGCGGCGGAGATTCCGTTGCCAACGGAGGAGGCCAGCAGCAATGGCGTTGTCCTGGCTGCCAGAACAAGCGCCTGGTCATCCCAAGAGAATACTTTTGTTTTTGTGGAAAGACGCTTGATCCGGAATACCTTGGTAGGCGGCAAGCACAGGCACCTCATGCTTGTGAAAATATTTGTGGCAAGAGCAGAGGAGAATACTGTCCACACACATGCCCATTGCCTTGCCATCCTGGCCCATGTCCACCATGTACCGCATTAGCACCACAGCAGACTTGTAATTGTGGAAAGTCCCAATGGAGAGGCAGGTGTAGCGATTATGATCCGAACAATGTATCAAAGTCTTGTGGTGGAATCTGTGAAAAGCTGTTGAATTGTAAGAAGCATCGGTGTGATAAGATCTGCCATCCAGGAGATTGCCAGCCATGCCAGATCCCAGAGACACAAACGTGCTATTGCGGCAAGAAGACTCGGGAAGGTACATGTGGAAGTGGCTTAACAAAATCGACCTGGCGAATTGATGTTAGTGCTAGCAGCGATGATAGCGATAATAATGCCACGCCAAGCTGGAGCAAATATACTGGCCACTACTCGTGCAACAATCCGTGTAAAGCTACGTACAAATGTGGAATCCACGAGTGTGGCAAGCCCTGCCATCCACATGAACAAATTCTCTCGTTTGTGAACTGTCCACTAGATCACCAGGAAGTAAAAACTTGCCATTGCAAGAAAACGCTGATATCCGATTTGGGGATTCAACGAGAGTCGTGCTCTGACCCAATACCAACTTGTGACAAAGTGTGTGACAAAGTCCTGAAGGGCTGCTTGCATCAATGCCAAGAGCACTGCCATGAAGGCCCATGCCCACCCTGTCCTAAATTTATCGACGTCAAATGCAGGTGCGGCAGCTCGACAAAGACCGTACCTTGTATCGAAGCTCAGGAAGCCAAGGTGTCTTTCCGCTGCGATATCTCTTGCAACAAGATTAGGGTGTGCGGCAAGCACCCTTGTGGCGTTAGGTGCTGTCCTAGTCAGCATATTGCAGCTGGCGATGTCGTTATTCCATCCCCAAATGTTGAGCCTGGCCAGACAGATCCTCACCACTGTGAGTTGGTCTGTGGAAAGAGGCTGCGTTGTGGCAATCACAAATGCCAGATGCCATGCCATCGGGGTCATTGTCCACCCTGTCTTGAGGCCACGTTTGACGAAATAGTTTGCTCCTGTGGTCGCACTCGGGTTTATCCACCTATAAGATGCGGAGATGTTCTTCCAAAGTGTCGCTACTCTTGTACACGGACAAGGGGCTGTGGTCATACTGACAGACTCTCTCATGACTGCCATCCCGACGATGTGACTTGTCCTCCATGTACGGTTTTGGTTTCCAAGACATGTCGCTGTGGTAAGCACAAGGTGTCAAATGTCCCGTGTTATCGCAATGTCCCACAGTGTGGAGACAAGTGCGGGAAGCTGCTTCCATGCGGTGGGCACTACTGTCAACGTATATGTCATTCTCCCGATGAACCATGTCTAGTTGCAAACGAGTCTTCACCAGACCAGGAGCCTAAATGTCCACACAAATGCAACAAGCCCCGTAGTTTGTGCGGCCATCCCTGTCCTTTGAGCTGCCACGCGCCTAGTATTTGTGACCAGAATACCAAATGTCAGGTCGTGGTGACTAGAAGCTGCGAATGCGGAAGAATTCGTGGCGATACTATTTGCGGTGCTACATTGCTTAGCCCAAAGTCATCCCAGCCACAATACTTCCCCTGTGACGCAGCGTGCAAAATTGCGGCCCGCAACCGTTCACTTGCATCTGCATTGCAGCTTGATCATCGCCTTGACGACCCTCTAGATGGTGTACTGGGCTTCGATGGCGATTTGCTTGACTTTGCTTACAACAATATCAAATGGGTAAAGCAGATGGAGAACCTTGCCCTTGAGTTTGTTGCCAACAAGAAACGAATGGTTCTGCAATTTCCAACCGCAAAAGCCCCCTACCGCCAGTTCCTCCATGGTCTTGCTGAGTATTACTCCTGCTACAGCGAGTCTGTTGATCCCGAGCCTCTTCGCGCAGTCTGGTGGACTAAAAAATGGTCCGGTACGGCTACCACTGCTCATGTGCCACTTGTGACCATTTCTGAGGCAGCAATAAAGCCGCATAATTATTACAGAGGCGGTGCTATAGGCAGTAGTAGTAGTAGTGGCGGCGGCGGTAGTGGAGGAAACACTTTGACCCAAATGTCGTCCAATAAACCCAAGCTATTGCCAAAACAGATAGTGAATGCCATCTTGCTTCGAGATCTTCGAATTGGTATCACTCATGATGAGTTGACTTCAGCTATAAGCAAAATATTATATGCTGGCTCCAAAGGATCGTATGGTATCTCGAACTTTAACCTTGAATGGATAAACGAAGAAGACGCTATAATGTGGTCCAAAGAGTATCCTAGTGTAATGGATATAGAAAAACATGTCAATCAGCTGCGAAGCTGGTATAAAATCCTCAACAATGCATTGGTATTCGATGGCATTGCTGGGGAGTTGGTGACAGTACTTGTGGAACATCCTATTATTGCGTGGCCAAGCTCCATTGCTAGCCATGTCAAGATAACGATCCACAATTCTCCAGATCTTGAAAAGATGTCCCATCATCATCAAACCATGTATAAATCAGAAGCTGCTTTGCCGGCATCAACAGCCAAACCGTCGATTAAAAAGTCGGTGATTACCAGTACAGATGCTGCAGTAGTGGCATCACTGGGTGAATCTGATGTTGATGGTAAATTTGAGGCACAATCATCAAGTGTCCCAAATATCGTAGACCCAGGTGCTTCTATTGTTGGCAATGCGGATGAAGATCAGGTTCCTGACAGCTGGGAGGAAGAGCAGCTAACTTAATATAACAAGCAGTCAAGTTCAATTTCATTTATATCAATATAATATTGCACTCTAGTTTTTAGCCATAGTACATAATTGTGTATTACATTTATTTAAGTACAAAAAATATAGTCTTTAAAAAAAGCAGAAAATACAAAGCCTTATCGCATTATGTGTTATCATTGTCACTTTTCATTTCTTCATCTGATAACTCAGTCTTGCCATCCATCCAGATATCGGGTAATGGGTATTTGAATGGCCCTATAGATGCCTTTTCAGAGCTGGGTGTAATGGATGTGTTATTAAATAATGAACTACCCCCAAATCCTAAATGTGATTTTCCCGCAGTAGTACTGTTTGTCCTCGAAGTCGATCCAAAAACATTGATATTGCTTTGAACAAACGATGTGATGTTGGTCAGGTCAACAGAAAATAGTGTTGACGATGGTGGCAATGGTGGTTCTGATGTTAGCTGATTAAAAGGTGGAAACCCGCTATTATTGCTGGTTGATATTTCATCTAGACCTGGAAATTTAGGGCTTGTAAAAGGGTTTTCAAAGCTCGTAGTGGGTATATTCTCAGACACTGGTGGTTTTGGGATATCCGGAAGATGATCTGTATCCAATGGGCCTAAAGTCTTTGTATTTTCTTTAGGTTCAGAAAAGATTGCTTCATTCGCATTTGGGTTAGGCGTTTCTTCTTTAGACAGACTTTTTATGGCAAACACGGGATCTTTATGATTAGTGCCGAGGGGTGCGGGCAAGTTTTCTATAGATAGTTTATTTTTAGGTGGTTCTTCTAAATCATCTATTTTGGCTGAGTTGCTCCTTTCTATTGTATTGTTGGCAGCCATCTTGTCGTTGTCATCACTTAGTTGATCCGGCGTGTTTTTTCGTAGTTCCTGGTCACCGTTGGTATCTATGTGCATTTCTGCTAAATGCTGTGCATTTTCATAATCAACATTTGCCCTAGGTATTAAATTTGATAGTCGAGTCCTTGAATTTATATTTGGTCCCCAAATATCATTCAAATCATCTTCATCTCCTTGATTATGACCATCAATAGTGGTATATATCTTTCTAGAATTTAAAGGTGCTAATGGTCTCCAAAGCATACCCAGATCATTTTCATTGTCACTTTCGTATGGATCAGTTACAACTTGTGTATCTTTTCTCCGCCTCTTTGGAAGTCTGCTTCTATTTGATCTATCGGTGCATTCAGTGTTTTTAGCTAGAACTGAAAACGCGGATTTTATGGAGGTTTCATATGTTCCCAAATCCGAGGTAATCAGTGGAAGGCATGCATAAGTAGAGATATCACGTGTATTCATTTCCGTGTATTTAACGCCATTATTGATATTGCTGTTATTAGTATACTCAGTCCATAGACAAAAAATATATATATTTAAACAATTTAGTGCAATCTGTGAGGTTATGGGGATTGGTGCTTAAATTATATGAGAAAAACAGTTGCATTTCATTCTATCACAGCTTTCCGAACTTTCCTTTTGGGCTTTGACTTTACGCTCTTTATTGAGTTTGACTTGATTGTCTGTATCTTGTCTACATTTGTTGACAAACTACTAGAACTTGGTGATGGCGCATTGTCAATAGGCCGAGTTTCGTTATCTTTAGCTTTTGGATGTGACTTGTCTGCTTTGATGACATATTTGGTCTTTTTATTTTGAGAAATTGTGGAGAGCGATTTTTGACTTTCAACCTTACTGACTGTTGTTGCAGGCGATTGAGGGCTTTTATTTGAAATTGCATCATTTTCTCGTTCTTTGTACTCTCTAATTTCCGCAACTTGAACTTTAAGATGCTGTACTCTACTTGTTGCTTTATCCATCCGTCTTCTGATTTGCTGGAGTTTTTTTGTATATGTTTCTAACATTTCAAGCTAATCAAATTATAAGTTTATATAATTCAAATATATCAGTACTTTGGAACACTTTTCTATCTAGAGTTGCTATTTATAATCAAGGGCTTGCCTGTTTTATTTGCTCGGACGTAAGCCTAGCTTCTACCAACCCACTCTTTACTGTTTCGGATATGTTTAACACATCTTTCTGTCTTTCTTGCAGAGAAGTGTATGAAGCATATAGCTTCATAAGCAGCTCATTGACCTCTGCATCCATCCTTTGTATCACTTTTTAGGTGCATAATTTAATCATACTGTTTCTACTATAACTCCATTTCAAAGGATAGCCAACAATTATGGGGAAACTGTATTTTAGAATTTAAAATAGTGGCCAATTATTCTAAAGGGATTTGATTTAAGCGCAGTAATTCAAAGTCAATCTTAACGGTCTTTTTCTAAAGCCTATTTGGGCTGGTCCAGCCACTACTACTATACAATTTGTAACTGACGAGGTCGCGCTGTTTATTTTTTAACCCAATAATTCTTTTGTCTTTAGCTAAAGGCCAAGGCAGACATTTTAAGGGCTTTTAGGGTTTGGGCTTAGCCTTGGCGGCCCTTCCCCAAAGGGCGTAAGCGATTATTCCTGAGCTAATCTTATCCTTTTACCTTAGCAAATAGATTTTCATGTGGAATGAGGTAACGGATCAGCTTTGCGTTTGACTGAATAATGAATGGGCGTTACTCAAACAACAAAAGACAGTGTACTATTTGGCGCTAACTGGGAGAACATTTTACAATGGGTAACAGACTAGTATAATTGGGCACTCTGTAATTTTTCACACTCAATTGTTGGGATTTTTTAGAAATTATAAAAACAGAACGTCTTTTCTTACTAGAGGCTTGCATCCTCCTCTTCCTTCAATCTTTACACGCGCTCCCTTTAAAGACTTTGTCTGCCAACTTTTACACACGCTAGCATTTTGATGTCTACAGAGGATATTTTCCTTTTCTGGTAGCTAAACACCTCTGCTTTCTCTGTATTTCATCTATATTTAATTATAGCAGACTTTAATATCTAATTCTTGAGTTTGCTAATGGGCAAGGGTCGACAGAATTCAAGGCATTCTATACATACATCTTCACCCACGCGCACCAATAGCGGGAGGAAGTCACTTTCAATACCATTAACATCACCAAGGTTGACTTCTCCCGCTCTATCCACTACCAGTAATACTAGCAACGGGGTTGCTTCTGTAATAGGGACGCAAACAACATTCCCTTCATCATTTAATTCCCCTATTTATTCAACATTGAGACACAAAGAACACGCTTTAAATAGTATGAGCACCTCCAGTAACACTTTGAAAAACAATGGTGCCAAGTGCGATGGTTCTAGTCGGAAGCATAGCCACGCCTCTGATGGAAGTGACCGTAGCAGTCGTTCATATGATGCCAGCTTTTCACTGCCACCCACAACACAAAACGGGATGACAATATCTCTAAGGAATGATGATAGCACGGATGCTAATAATAATTCGTCATTATCGGCACAAGTTCAAACAAAGCCAGCAAATTTGCGCAGGTATAGCACTGCATCAGAAGCCCGTCGTTATAGCAGTAGCAGTAGCAACAACTCTGGGCCGTTTAGTCCAAGCATTCCTATGACGGACTTGATGGGATCAAGTCCATCTGGAAGACGGATGTCTAGTAGCAGCACAACAAATGCAAATTGCTCTAACCAGATGTCGCCGAGGTCACGAGCGCATACTGGAAATGGCTTACCAAAAAGTCCCGCCGATGACGAGAGCTGGAAGAGACATTCGTGGGGCTGTGACCTCGCTAGAGGTGCCACCTTCATAGACATGGCCACTATTTCAGAGGAAACGGTTTGCCCTGAAGTCGATGGGGGGACAGCCAGGAATTCTAATGGTTCTGAGTATGGGAAAAGGGTCCGTGGTTCAGACTCTGGTGTTTGGATAAACCCAATCTCCCATTCTGAGTCCAAGGATTCGAATTACAAGCCCTTCGCAAAAGACCTGGGTATTGTTTTCCGCAACAATGGCAGCGGGAGTAGTAGGAGCAGCGGTGATGCATACAGATCATCTTGGCAAGAGAATCGCGACTCATTTTCTGAAGACGATTATCCAAATAGATGGTTTCAATTACATAACCGGCATAAACGCTCAATTAGTGGAGACCCCTATAACGTAGATATATACAACGATCCAGCACTGAAGCCTCGCTGGGTGCGATTTTGCCGCGTTCCAGTACCAGTCCCACCCCGAGGTTATCCCAATCAGCTACCGACGATTAGATGGTACATTAAGCAGGCAGAAAGGATCCCATATATCGGCCCGCTCTTATTCCAACCAGTAGTTGTTATACCAGTTCTATCCATTGTGTATATTGTTTGTGCCACAGCAACATTCCAGCTTGAGCGAATAATTCTGATAAGAGATGACCTTGACTGGGGGCTTTTTATGTCAATGTTGCAGTACGTTGTTGCCTGGCTATACATCGAAATGTTTGCACACAAACATGGTGTCATTCATCGTGCCAACAGCAAGCTTCCCTCATATAGATACCTTTTGCCTCTGGCGGGGCTCTTCTTCCTCAACCAGTGCATGGTTCTTGTCGGCTGGTACCTTCCCAATGCCAATGGTCCAATATATATTTCCAAGACGCTTGCTATTCTGGTCCTATTCTACTTTACCCGGACATTCACGTTATCCAGCCAACAGAAGGCCATAATGTCGAATAAAAACGTGACCTTTTTTATCTGGGCAAGCTGGGGTGGTGCAGTACTGGGTTTATGGGGCGCCACATTTACGATAAACCCATCGGCTTTGCCGTGGGGTGGGGCTAACTTGCTGACGTCTATTCGCGACTGGGGATTTGGATTTGTGGCTACCCTTGTCTTGTGTGCCTATTTATACACCATGCAATTGACCATATACAATGCCAAGTGCTCTGGCATGGCTGTGATGAGAGTGTACTTGCCAATGTGTGTTTTGTGCATGGCCTTCCTCGTCCTGACTACACAGGAGCCGCTCAAGCTATGGCATGATCTCGATTTAGATGAGATCCTTCCACTGATCGCCCCATCAGTCTTGGGTGGACTCATGCTATTGACGTCCATCAGACTAATTGATGACATTGGGCCCATTGGTTTTATTATCGTATCTCACTGGAAGGTGTTCCTCAACCTTATCGTGGGCTGGAAGTTTCACTCGTTTCCATTTTGGGCCCACAATACCATCGGCCTCATCATATTTTCCGTCAGCGCCATCGCTTTAGCCATGCTCTACATATGGAATCAAAGGCGAATGTCGCCTCGCTCAGCCATCGATTTTATATAGCTAGCCAGCCACATATATGCATAGCCATTGCATTTCTATACAGCTTCATATTTTTGTAGCCCTTTTTGTTAGCCAGGAACACCAATGTTAGTGCTATTTGCATCCCCATTTCTACTGCTGCTGCTGCTGCAAGTATTCACCACCTTATAGACGCTATACCATACTTACTTGCTTAGCTTGAAGCCCAGCCATCATTATGTCCTTTCTCCCTACACACCAAAATCAGCCGCAACCCCACTCCTTTCATTACTATCACCATTACTACCGCTATTTATTTTACATGTAATTTTTATAGCCAAATAAAACATCTTTTAAATGTTTTTGGGACAGGGTTGTTCTTCTGTTTAGTGTCAATAGAGCACATGACTATATTGAGAGAGCACTAAATGGGTGACTATTTTGAAGTGTGAATATTTACAAACAAATGGGAGAATATTTACTAGTAAAACTGGACTTCCATTTGGTTGTAATTTATCTTATAACCATTGGCCGCCAAAGGTACCCTTTAAAAATTATTACCCAAATGCTGCCTATCACCCATTTATATTATGATGCAATACTATACCATTTCCAATGAATGTATATATTTTAATTTCTATTCTCAAAGGATTATATACAAGACCATACATTTGCCATTCAATTTATCTCAAGTATAACCACGCATATTTATAATGTCCATTTGCTATGTAGGAGATGGAAAGCAAGTAAAGCCATCGGCATTTGGTTGAAAAGTATTCTTGAATAGCAGGTTATTTTCAAATTACGTTTTGCAAGTCATGACAGCAATATAAAAATTAAGCCTTGCATTTATAATAAACACCAGTTTACATTTCTAATATCTCACACAATTGGTAAAAGAGAGTTGAAGCCAGATCTATGTCACATCTCTCCAAAGGTGTGAACTGAAAAGTACGAAGCACGTATATATTGTAATACGACACGAGTTCTTTGGTGACTTCTTCAACTGGAATTCAATAAATTCATTCTCACTCCCACTCTACTTAATCAAACTCCAGGGTAGTATCACATTCATTTCAATACCTTTGACATAAACTTGAATATTCGATATGCTTCCTAAACAACTGCTCGCAGCTGGTCTAGTTTTGGCATTGTCTGCCAGAGCCTTGCCAGCCGGCCCTGAATATACACCTAGACATACTTCTAAGGTTCATCATTCCAAGAACCTTGATTTTGATGACGATGATGACGACTATTTCCAGGACCCGCATTCAGTTATCAGAGCCTTGCAAGCCGGCGCTGAATATACACCTAGACATACTTCTAAGATTCATCATTCCAAGAACCTTGATTTTGATGACGACGATGACGACTATTTCCAGGACCCGCATTCAGTTATCAGAGCTTTTCAAACCGGCTCTGGACATCGTCCTAGACATACTTCTAAGATTCATCATTCCAAGAATCTTGATTTTGACGACGATGATTCCAAGGATTCGCATTCCGGTATCAAAGAGGTGATTAGCAGTATTCACGATAAAGTAGCTAGTGATATATCTAAAGGTTTCTCTGCAATGGATATCTTTCATATTATGCATCCAGAGGGACCTGGCGATGGTGAAGAAGTTGAGGATGATGATGATGCTGCTGAACCAACTGGAGCAGATGAAGGAGATGATGATGATGATGCTGAACCAACCGGAGCAGATGAAGAGAACCACGATGACGAGGACGATGACGAGGACGAGGATAAGAATTAGATCCTAAATTGTAAACCAGAATTGCCTACTCAACAACAACTTTTAGTTTCGACTTTTATGCTTTAATTAATAATGGTCCTATGGCAAGTATTTTACTAATAAAGAGTGATATAATACCAAATTTTATATATGGGTCATAATTTTTGAAGGGCGAATGTTTACTAATAAAACTGAACATTCATTTGGTTGTGTTTGCGCCTATAATCATTGGTCACCAAAATTTACCTTTCAAAAAGTATTACCCATATAATCAATCCAACAAACACCAATATGAGACATCATTTGCTTTATTTATAAAAATATTTGTTTAGGGCTGGAAAAATGAAATGGCTATTTAATAAAAAAGGAAAAACAAAACTGAAAAATGGAGGGGTAGAAGAGTGGATCAGAACAGCAGGAAAAGTTAGTGTGAAGAAGAAGGAATATGGAGCAAAAAAAACAGGAAATTTAAGAGACCGTTGGAAGGGTCCCTTTTCTTTTTTGAAATCATTGAGATTTTTTATGTAATTCGTATATTTAAGAAACTGAAGTCAACTTTGCGCTTATTCCTCAAATTCAGTATCTCCATCGAATTCCTCTTCTCTAGCACCACCAGCACCGGAGTTACCGTAAGGTGTAGCTGGTGGAGCAGGAGCTGCGGGGCCAGAACCTCCTGCAGCGCCTGGGGCGCCACCAGCGCCGCCAGCACCGTAAGTATTACCGCCAGCACCACCTTGGCCACCGGAAGGAGCTGGAGCTGGAGCTGGAGCTGGGGCTGGGGCTGGAGCAGGGGCAGGACCAGGACCGGGGGCAGGACCTCCAGGACTTCTGCCGCCATAAACGGGTGGTGGTGGTGGTCTGGCCTGATAGATAGCCTGGCTGGTTGGAGCAACGGTTACTGTAGCTGTAGCTGTTGTGGTGCTCACCTCAGTGGCTGTGCTAATGACCGAGACAGTGCTAGTATTAACCACAGTCTCTGTCAATGTTGTTGATACAGTCTCGGTCTGGTATTGAGTGACAGGTGCTGCGGTGACGGTTTCGGTGAGTGGAGCAAGAGTCTCGGTGTAGTACTCGGTCTCTGTAACGGTGCAGTATGTGGTGAAAGACTCGGTCTCAGTCACGGTAACTGCAGGAAGGGTTACAGTATTTGTGACGGTTTCGTATTCAGTTATAGGTGCGGCAGTGACAGTCTCGGTGAGAGGAGCGAGTGTTTCTCTCTGTGTGATAGTTTCGTATTCAGTTATAGGTGCGGCAGTAACAGTCGCAGTGTTTGTTACAGTGTTGGTGACTGTGTTTGTTACAGTGTTTGTCACGGTGTTTGTAACTGGAGCAGGAGCAGTAGTAGCTTGGTAGACAGGCGCGGGAGGAGGAGGTGGTGGTGGTGGTGCATTGTAGATTGCTGGACCAGGTGGGGGAGGAGGAGGAGGAGCGAAGTAGTTGCCCTGTGGTGCTGCGAGAGCAGAGGTGGCGAAGAGTAGTACAGAAACGGCGTACTTCATTTGGTTGCTTTTTATAATTTCAACTAGGCTATTTTCTAATGCTCAAAACCCTATAGTTTGGCGTGAGTGGATGTGTGATTTTCTGCTCGTGTAGTAATCAACAGAGAGACCGAATGAAATGTTGAGATAATTTTGGAGTCAACTTGGATCGGGGTGCATCTTATATACCATGAAGAAACACCGCCTGTGTACTCTTCGAAATCTTCCAAAGATACTTTCGATCCCAGCATATAGTATACAAAAAAGTATAAACATACTCCTGGTATACAGCAAGTTTTTTGTGGGGTAAGATGGAATTGTTTCAGATTTCACTGGTTCTGGTTATATTTCCTGATGCAGCCATAAATGTGTTACCCTGATTCCTGGTTCCTATGGTGGAGCAATTTCTGCTGATTGCTTCTAATTATCATATTGGCGGTTTTTTGGGTATGCGTTTGCTGAATATACAATGGAGGTGCTGCATTATAAAGACCAATTGCCCGGCCATTTTTACATAAACCAGTATGCTAGGACTGTTTTATGAGCGACCACGCTGGTAACGGGACAAAAGTTCTGCCAGCACCATGTCTTTCACAATGTTTCATAATGCTTATTTTGATACACTATTATGAACGCCAGTCTATGATTTTAGCTCACTGGTTTGCTTAGTATACAAAAACCAATTCTTCAACTGGTCCAATAGTTTGATAAAGCGTTAATAATGCCTGACCATGCGTTTTTGGTATACTAAAATTTGATACCCAGACATAGTATCAAGTAATGCTAGGATCTGGTGGTATTTTTACTGCCAGATTTAGTGGTAGGAAAGCAAGTGATTGGATGAATGCATCCATCATATGCAATGCCAATGTATAAAAGAAAATAATCCATAAATATTGTAGAGATTTATTGAAAGTAATTTGTTAGAATGACCGAAGACTGTGCATACAATGATTGGGTGAAAAGTATGTCATTAGCATGCTTAGTTTCTTCTGGCACGGCCAGGTGGTAGTGGTTTACTAAACTTTGCTGTGCTCTTGGATAGAGTTGATCGAGGGCCCAGCCCCGGGGATGAAAAGTTGGAGACACTACTAGTTCTACTGACAGGGTTGCTAGTATGGACCTTTGCTAAGTGTTCATCAACACTTTCCTGCAATGTCTCTGGCTTGATATCATCAACAGAGTCTACTTCAAGCTATCAGATTAGAAAATAAAATATTAGAACACAGTTAAGACTGATTAATCAAGTACCATCGAAATAAAAAGCTGAATAAAATGCTTACCCTCAAGTTTTCTTTCAGACCAACATCCTCTTCATGGAAACGGGCAACAAGCCCTCCTCGGAATGTTGAGTACAACATCCTTTCGCGAACACTGCTTTGGATTGGGCAAGAATATATAAAGAGAATAACACCTGACGAAGAAGTACCTGGCAAATCATTTTGATTAAAATAGCGATAATATATAAATCGAGGCTCTTTTTTCAAAATGCAACTCTCCAATTCTCCTTGAGATCCATCCTTGGTTAAATGATCAAGAACTACCTGCTCTGACGAATCGATTTTCTATACATTTAAATCATTAGAAAATCATTGTTATATTTGCAGTAATAGTTCAGATGTATTCACATGACGGCCATTTTTCTTATCAAGCTCGCTAATATCAAAGTTGCTTTTTATTCCATGTAAATAATGTGATAGAGATTCTTACTATTGATACAAGATTTGAATTGCCACTCCGAAATTCCTGGAGTGCACCAATACACTCATCGGATATATTGATTTCTACTTTGTTTACATGAGCCACACGAGAAGTCATTCTAACAACATCATCACCAGCCTGTTTCTATTTGCATTTACAATTTTTGAGTTTAGTGTCCATATTCGATGATAGTATAAACTTTGTGTCATTATTGACGCGTATATTTTAAATTGCTTGTTGAAGAAAAATACCTCTTGTTCTTCCTGGAACTTGCGCTCTTGCTCTTTTTGTGTTAGCGGTGCGCTGGCTTCTACACTCTTTCTGTGCTTGATATACCCATCAGCACCAAACTCGGATTTTACCGTACCATATAAGGAATCAACAAAGAATGACTCTCCAAGATTCCTAGACAGGGTAGCACGAGTTGAAGCATACAGCATCTTTAGCCTGACAGGAGCTGAGTCTGGAACATAGGTGCAAAACAGCCAGTTATTATTACTGTTTGGCTCTTCATCGGCTCCAGATTGATCGGCATCCTCCAAAAATACAAGTATATAGCAGGGTTTGTCATCTTCCAGAATATCAGGGATCTTGTCCATATCTAAAATAAACAAAGACAAATATAATCACTTAATAATTCTACCAGTGATTCATAAATCATTCATAAGATATATGGATCATAATTTTTGAAGGGTGAATTTTGGTGACCAGTGATTATAGGGGAATCACAGCCAAATGGATGTCCAGTTGTATTAGTAAACTTTCACCCTTCAAAAATTATTGCCCATATAGTTGTATTGATAACACTGTATTTACCTTCCATTAAAGATCCCTGGACCAAAATATGATTCGCATAAACGAGGGATTCTACCACATTAATATTGAGGAATTTCAAAATAAAATATACAGAAATAGATAATGTTGTTATATATATGGTGGTGACTCCTCCAAAGTAAAAGGATTGTCTTACCATCATGGATCGTGACTTTAATAGCTCGTATTTGTCTACTGCTCGCAGCTTGTGTGAAATAATCTCTCAGAGACTCAGAAGCTAAATATATGCACACGCCAGAGATGCAATACCCATTCATGTTTGTATTATACATTTTGCAGTTCCTCAGAAATTGTGCTGCATTGTACTGTATATAACCTGCTTCCTACCTACTATACCGCTTTGTAATGACATTATAAATTTGTTTTTTATAAAGGCTTCGAATTGTCAGTAGTATTTAAATAAACAAGGTGTTCTGTAAAAATATAAACACAGTATATTATACAATATAAAAGCTATCCTTTATTCGGCTGCTCTAGTACAATTTGCAACTAAGTCCAAGACAGCCAGCAAGTGATGTAATCGAGTCATTAATCAGATTAAGCAATGCGATTATCACCATCAGGCAGAGTCTAGAATTAAGCTTAATGCTTTAATAAAGCAAGAGGATGGTGGCTGCATATGGGTAGCTATTTTTGAAGGGTAGCCATTTGCTAACAGGCTGTGATCACTCATTTGGCTGTGTTTTCCCCTATAATCGTTGGCCACCAAAAGTCACCCTTCGAAAATTATGATCCATATTAATTTAGCCCTTCAAAAGTAATCTCCCATATGCACTAAAACTAAATTTATAATATATTATCCCATCAATGAAAAGTTATTATAAAAGTATAGGGAAATACTAATCTTGCTGGTAGGGTTTAAAATACATAAAGGCAATTATAGATAAGTTGGAGTTTCACAATTAAAATAGTGTATAGTAAGCGAAAATAGATATAATGGTAAATGTTTGTACAAGGCTTGGTAGTTGATTTGGAGGGGCCGAAGATTCATAATTTGAGGGCCCACTGCTTGTCTCAGATGCATCCTCTGCAGAACTTTGACTATCCAGTACTTTGCTTTCTGAGGAACTAGTTTCAAATTCCTTGTCCTGGGGCGCACCGCTATCATTTGAAGTGCTTGGAGCAACCTCATTAGATACGCTGGAACGGAGTCCTGCGAAAAGCTGCATTGCATTGTCCACATACTGACTGTCAAAAGTTTTTGGGGCTTCTGGCGCACCTAAAATACTGGTCGCCTGACTGTATGCATTAGGATTATTGCTCTTCATGCTCAGAAGCTCATTGTCAATTTGACTTTCATAGGAGCCCCAGTTTGAAGCTATCAAGCCTATCGCATCTGTTTCTGTTTGGGCAACTCGCTGTATTCTCACTGGAACGACTGCTCCATCCCCATGAAGCGCCCCCATTGACACAACAGCAACCAAGAAGCATGCACTGTCACGAATATTGAATCCAAACATCCCTGAATTTACAGAAAATGAATAAAATGATGAAGAAATACTTGGATAGTAATCATTGCCCAAACAGCAATTATCCTAAATATATATCCTTTATCAATACTAATATCTTTGAAAAGTTGATTCTGATGTGGATGTAAAGAAGACCCATGCTAATCAAAATCCATATTGATTTCAAAAACTTATCATCTGGGATGATTTAAAATTACCTATCCATCAATATGTATCAAATCTAAAGTCAAATCTTGTTTCTTTCCGCAACCAGTATCAAAAAAACGATGTCAGCAATGTGTTTGAGTCATACCAAAAGGGAGCATGAGCTATTTTTAGAGAGCTGAGCATCACATGTTTTGGTGGTTGAAAGTAGCATGAGATATGCCTACAATTTCTGGTAACTCTGGGGAGCTTAAAAATGAAGTAAAACATTTCTTCCCCCACATTCGTGCACAATGCATCAATAGCAATATTCCCTTTTTAAGCCCGGTTTGTTGATGGTGGTGGGCATCAAATAGAATTTCTGGGCATTATGATGCGTGGCATAGCTAAAAATATCAAAGTAGTTCAAGCATGAAGGTATGGCCAATTATGCGAATGACAATCAGCCCTAATTTGCAATAAAGTGCATTATAGGTAGCAAAATCTATGCACTTTTAAATAACTGTGCTATTGCTGAAAGGAAAACTCGCGTATAATTAATAGTCTTGAACAAAGCAAACTGTTCTCTAAAGAAGTTGAGTCGGGTTGAGGAAGGAGGGGCCTGGAATATTTGTGCCTTCATATTTACACATCTGAATGAAATCTATATAAACACCCTGGCACGTATTCCCTTCAGAAGGATAACACAGCTGACATTTTATCATTCTATTCCCAACGGTCTTGAGACACCCCATCTTCTTTCAATCTTCTTTTACAACTCGCGACCTCTCTATAACTATAATTGTCGCAATGAAATCTGCATTGTTCTTCGCCTCAGTGATTATCCTTCTCTCTGCTATTGCAACAACCGTAGAAAGCGCACCTGCCTTTCCTGTAGTTCTTCCCAAAATAGATAGGATCGTAGGGGGTGTAGGCAGAGTGTGACAGCAAGATTAATATCTCTTCGGAGCTGAAACCCGAATCTTCGTTATCCTCAAATAACAACGATATGTAATATTACACTACAATTTAATTCAGAGAATGTTGTCCAACAAACACTATAGATATTGCTAGTTTGGTTATTATCTATATTTAAAGACTTAATTAATTCATAAATAAATATCAATACAAACATAACATAATTAATCGTTAACCCCTCTCTTAAAGGGTGCCAGAACCATCCCTGGAATGCTGATAGTATTCAAGATGTCTATCCAAAAAAGCATTGTTTATTTCTTTTTTATGGATAATACACTAAAATTATTGGTGGTGATGAAAATAATATATGGGTAATAATTTTTGAAGGGTAACTCTTGGTAGCCAAAGATTATAGGGGTAATCACAGCCAAGTGAGTGATCACAGTCTATTAGCAAATAGTCACCCTTCAAAAATAACTACCCATATGCTGACTTTTAAGGGTAGCGTAAGTTAAAATTGTTAGATTTAAAACCACCTTAGGTAAAATGAATCCCAGGAGTTGCATACAAAACGACTGATAATAGGGCCCAGATCAGAGTGTCGATTTCTGCATATAATATGCTTATTATCTTTTGGTTGTGTCAATCCATTAAAAAACAACTGTTTGTAATTGTAGGTTCCACCGGGAATCGAACCCGGGCTGCCAGATTCAAAGTCTGGAGTCATGACCATTAGACCATGGAACCACGGTTTTGTGTTGTCATGGTATTTGATGGAACCATGAACAAGTTGGCATATTCAGCCACTTTGTTGGAATAATTATAAACAAACTTA